>PVIW01000873.1:252991-286316 GCA_004026585.1 Noctilio leporinus | reverse complement strand
GAAATGGCTCTCGTAAGCGTCACTCCTCCCAAGGCAGGCAGATCCCACCGAATCCGCTGAGTCGGCCGCGGGGTGGGAGAAGGTGAAGGGCGCGAGCGTTTTTCCGCACGAACTTGGGAGAGCAGCAGCGGCGGCGGCGGCCGGGCTGCGGGCAGCCCTCGGAGCCCCCGCGCCCCTTCCCCGCGGCCGCCCCGCGCTCCCGCCCCGCGGCCGCCTGCGGCCGCCACCACGTCACCCGCCCGCACGGCCCAGCCTAGCGGACCGCGGTGGGCTTCACCTGCCGGTCCGCGGCCGCACCCGGGCCGGGGAGACGGCGCCCGCGGCTCCACATTCCTCCTCCTCCTGCTCCCCACCCGCGCTCCCCCAGGGGTACCAGCCGAGCCCCGGCCCCTCGCCAGGCGCCCCTCGCGCTCCCAACCTGTGGCTCGCGCGGCAACAAGCGTGGGGACGGTGGTTCGCGGGGCAGCGGCGGACCGACCCCGCTCCAGCGGCGAAGCGCAGCCTCCCGGCTGGAGCAACTAATGGAGTCCCGTCGTCGCGGCCCCCTCGCCTCTCTCCCGGGGCTCCACCCCTCTCTCCGCGCCTCCCCGCCCCCGGCTGCCGCTAGGCGCGCCCGCTCCCTCCTCCTCCGCCCGGCCGAGCCGCCCGGAGCGGGCCGGGCGGGCGCGCCCCCTCCCCCACCGTCCCCCGCTGCCGCGCTGGGAGCGGGGAGCCGCTGGGGAGCCCGGCTGGGGGCGGGGCGCGCGCGGGGGCCGGAGCTGAGCGAGGGGGCGGGGGGCGCCGGCGGCGGCAGCAATCTCAGCCCGGCGGAGCCACTGCCCTTTTATGGAAATGAAGGACCCAGCGTAGGGATAGAATCCAACATCCGGGCTCTCCGCGGGACGTGAGGAGGGGGAGCGAGGGAGCGAGGGGAGCGCGGTGGGCAGCGGGGCGCCCTCTTCCCCGCTCGGCCCTCTAGTTGTGCGGGACCGGTTGCCGAGGGTGCCTGCGCTTCCAGCTGGTGGAGGGGGCTGGTGCGTGAGAAACGGCCACAGGAAATTCCCAGGGCAGGGTCGCTTTCAGCAAACAAAGTCCCTCCTGCCCCCTCCCACCGCTGGAGCGAGACCGAGTCTCGGGGCGGTAAGACGCCGCGCTCCGGGAGCTAGAGACGGGGTTTGGGACGTGATAACTTTAAAAAGTAATTGCTCAAGCCAGCTCCATGAACATCCCACCCAAGAATGACAAAACCCAGAGGGAGGTGAGCCGCGAAAATTGCTTTGCAAGTAATGTCCGGCGCAACCAGCAACTCCTACTGGACTCCTACGACTTTGCACGCGCTCTTAACCCGTTCGGAAGCTCTCACCAGTAGCGAGCCAAAAGCAGCCTACAAGCTTGGGGGGGGGGGGGGGTCGCCAAGAAAGAAATCAGTGCCGTGGTTTTACTCAGAAACTTTCTCCAGCTCCTGTCTGTCTTAACGCGCCACTAAAATCTAACAGTCTACCAGGTCTACCTCCTCTACCCCACCCTCAGCCACACCTTGAAGGAATTTCAATAGCTCTGGACCGGTGCCAGCAACTGGGAGGAACTGAAGAACCTTACCTGTACAGAGACTTAACTAGCGAGGGAGAACGGTCCTCCTGTTCCCCGTTTTATTTTTCAACTTCCCCGCTTACTGTTCACTCTGGCGAGTGGGCTCTTCAGACACAGCTGCTGTTCAGGGGAACTGCCTCGCCCGCAAACGCGTGGCTCAGAAATGTAGGTCAGGAAGACTCAGATAAGATATCCCAGGTCCCATAAAAGACTTTAAAGTCTCAAAATCGTCTGGAGCTGTGTGAAACCCTTAGAAGAAGAGCCCACCAGGTAAAGAAGCCTTTGTTCATCAACACAATTGGGAAGCCAGGATAGAGGCCTCAAGAAAGAGAAGGGACTCATAAAGGAATGACAGGAAAACAGTGAAATTGAGTCAGATGACGGAGGACTGGCACCAATTTAAAGGGGGGGGGGGGAGAGCATTACACACAGTACTTTCGGCTAGTCGCCATGGAGAAATTGATGCCTCAAGTCTTGTAATCTCTCCGCTCTCCCAATAATTTCTATGCATGGAGATTTCAAGTAGTTCACTTGGAACCAGAGAGGAAAAATGTTTATGTAAATGATGGTGTTGAAAATATATAGGAGAATATTTCAATAAAATAAAGAATTGTTGGTTAGGGTACAAAACTTCATGCAGCTGTAAAAATCACAAGCTTATCTGTTATTAAATATTCAGAAAAGGCTGGAAGGAAACACACCACAAAATTAGGAAGCGAACTGGGTGTTGAGATTCCGGGAGATTTTTTTTTTTTTTTTTTTCTTTTTATTCTGCATTTCCCCAAAACTCCAAAGCTTTGTGTTCAGAACCCTTCTGTCACCAGCTCAAGTTGTACCCAGCATCTCAGTTTCTCTGTGCAGGCCATTACATTCACAATGAGAGACCAGCTGCCAGGCTCCTGAGCAGGGTTTTTAGGGGGTTCCTTTTGCGTTTTTTAATATCCACCAATAAAATAAGAGTTCTTTTAGAGTAGGAACTTTAAATTATTTGCGTTGCCCACAAATTTACAAATAGCTTGGCACAAAGGACATGTAAAACATAATGATACCAAATCAACACAAACGTCAAGATACTAGTGAGTCTTTCCCACGGAGAAATCTCATTACTGGGGAAACCCTGGCTTTTAAATATTATGTGTTTATTTCCACACCTCATCCCCAAAAGAGAAGCATCCTTATACATCCACTGTATAAAGATGCTTAAACTATGAGATAGAATACGTTACTATCTGATGATACAAAACAAGAAGGAAAAAATGGCCAGAGATAGAGGGCTACTAGATATTTACCATGGAAGCTGGAATGAGGCTAAGAATTGTACCTAATGCCCTTCATGGGTGCTTCAATAAATTCTGAATAACTGGCTTCTCAAACACTAATATACAGAACTAAAAAAAAAAAAAAAAACCCATATCCTTTCTGAATATCCCCCTTCTTTTAACAAATTTGCGAAAGCCAACTGTCAAATCTTAGAAACCCTTTTAATATCAGCTTGCACATTCTAGTTCTTTTCTCATTCTGCTGTTACTTTCTGAACTTGCCAACACAGTGCCCACTTGTGTGTGTGTTCCCTGCATCTAGTTGACAGAGTAGGGTGATTTATGAATAACAGCCCCATTTCTTAATAATTGAAATAGCATAATTATCACTTTATAAGAGACTTTTGCCCTGGCTCTGGTGTGGCTCAGTTGGGTGGGGCATCTTCCCATAAACCTAAACCAAGAGGTTGTGGATTCAATCCCCAGTCAAGAGACATGCCTGTGTTGCAGGTTTATCCCACTTCTGGGCACTGTAATAGGCAACCAGTTGATGTTTCTCTCTCACATCTGTGTTACTCTCCCTCTCCCTCCTTTTCCCTCTCTCTAAAAATCAATAAAAATAATACATTTTTTAAAATGTCTGGACTCCCAAAAAATTCAAACAAGAGAGAGAAATTTTACTAGCTTTTGAAAACCAGCAGTTTATGTTTGAGCAGTATAAAATAAAGCACAGGAAGGCATTGACCTGTTAAGTACCATTGGGGAATAATTGGATTAGGATGGGTGCATCTGGTCCCCTGGGGTCTTCTTTTTGAACATTTCAAGTTGTTGGTTGCTTTGAAGTTTAAAGAGGAGTCAGACTTGAATCAGTTTTGTTTTTTTTTTTTTCCCTAGTTTATCAAGTGAGACCTTCAAGTGCATTTCTTAAATGTTTACTTCCACCTGAAGTTTTTCAATATTCAGATGTGAAATCTTATCTGAAATCCCCCACTAGAAACTCTTAAGACAGTGCAATACTTGTGGAACTTACATCATACTGAAAAGTAGCCGAGAACTCCAGTGTTTGGAAGAACAGCTCAAGCATTGAAAGCAGCAATATCCAAATAAGGTACCAAGCACTGGACTTAGAGTTAGACTAAATGATACCTCACAGATCTGCCGTCAAAAGCAGCTCTCTGGTTTGGTAATCTGCAGGTTGACTTCAGTTTTTTTTCTGAGCCTAAACTGTGCTTTATATTTCTAAAGGTTTAATATGAAATATAACCACAGGGTTTGGGAAGAAAAGGGGTTGGGGATATATGAAAAATAAGAGATTTATGTGAGTGTGAATGTGTAAGGATGGTTATAAATGCTTTTAAAAATGTCATGAGGCCAGCAACATGAAATGTAAGGAATTATTCCTGTCAAATGCCAGGTGAGCAGAATTCTTTCCTTGTCTCAGGCATTGCCCAAATTGGAACAAGCTGGTAAAGCTACTAAGGAGGTAGAACTCAAGGGGCATACAATGTGAACTCAGAATGGGAGGGAGGGTGTAGTGGCCGCTTTTCGGTAAAACTAGGCAGTCACTTTAAATAGCAAGGAAAGGGCTAGCAAACTGAAAAACAAGAAGGATTTGCTAGGAGTAGAGTAGTTTCTATACTGACCTAAAAAAAGGCTCTAAAAAAAGATACTGGTCTATACTTTTTTTAGGTCTATACTGACCTAAAAAAAGATACAAAGAAATCTGTACTTCAAGGGGAAGGACTTTACTGCTTACATCTAATGCTTTAGATTATATTGGGTTGGCCAAAAAGTCCATTACGTTTTTTCCATACAGTGGCTCTAGGAGTGTCTAAATGCCTCTAAATTCATTTGAAACAATTTTATTAGATTATATTGTGACAGCTGTCATATCAGTGTGCATTTAAAAATCTTATTAAAATTGGTGAAGTTCTATGCAGCCATTTTAATATTGAAGATGGAAGAAAAAATATATATTTTTGTCACATTATGCATTATTGGCTTAAGAAAGTTAAAAATGCAGGAAAAAAAGATTTGTTAAGTATATGGAGAAGATGCTGTGACTGATTGAACATGTCAAAAGTGGTCTGTGAAGTTTCTTGGTACTATTGATATTTGGATAAATAATTCTTTGCTGTGGGGCTGTCTTATGCATTGGAAGATGTTTAGCAACACCCCTGGCCTCTACCCACTAGAAGCCAATAGTGAGAGATTGCCGACATACTCAAAGTTTCCAAATTGATAATGTTATTGGTGAAAATGAAAAATGTGTCTTTTAAAAACACACTTTAAAAAATGCAATGGACTTTTTTGCTAACCCAACAGAAAGGGTTTTGTAGACAATAATGCTGAGTGATACTCAAAGTTTTTTTTTCCCTTTAAGTTTGAACATCATGTCATCTTGTGAAAAGTTCTATCCCTGACGAAAATGTGAAATGTTCACACATACGATTGCACAAACAAGGTAGCTAATTGTGTGCTTAGCATAGTGCAAAGCAGGGTACTGAGATAGAAGCGTAGACCTATAATGTCATGAACCTTTAAGGAACATCTGTGTAATGCAGGAAGCTTATATTTAAAACATCAAGCCCTGGCTGGTAGCACAGTGGTTAAGGTGCTGGCCTGCGAACCCAAAGGTCGCAGGTTCGATTCCCCAGCCCGGGCACAGAACCAGGTTGCAAGTTAGGTCTCCAGTCAGGTCTGTGACTGGAGGCAGGTGAAGTGCAACCATACATTGATGTCTCTCTCCCTCTCTGCCTCTCTCCCTTCCCCTCTTTCTAAAAATAATGAAATAAAATCTTAAAAAAAATTAAAAAAAAAAAAACCCAAAACATCAGAAAGGATATCCACGTACAAAAAGAATGAAATTAGAACCATACCTTACATCATAAGCAAAAATTAACTTGAAATAGATGATAGAACTAAATGTATGATCTATACTATTAAATTCTTAGAGGAAAACAGGAGTAAACCTTTGTGGCTTTGGAAAAGGCAATGGCTTCTTAGATAAGACATAAAAGCAAAATCAACAAAAGAAAACAAAATTGGATTTTATCAAAATGAAAAATGCCTATGTTCCAAAAGACAACATCAAAAATGTGAAAAAAAACAATCCATAAAATGGGGAAAAAGGACTTATATCTGGGCTATATCAAGAACTATTACAATACATGGTAAGAATAGTAACCTAATTAAAAATGCTCAAATGAGCCCTTGCTGGTGTAGCTCAGGGGATTGAGCACTGGCCTGTGACAGAAAGGTTGTGTTTCATTCTTAGCCAGGTCACATGCCTGGATTGTGAGCCAGGTCCCACAGGGGGCATGAGAGAGCCAACCAATCCATGTTCCTCTCGTTCCTCTCCCCTCTCTAAAAACAAATGAATAAATCTTATTTTTTTTAAAAAGATAAATTATCTGAATAGATAATTCCCTTAAAAAGATATGTAAATGGCCAATAAGCACATAATATTGTAAAATGCTCAACGTCATTAGGCATCAGGAAAAAGAAAATCAAAACCATAATTTAAAAAACTTCACACCTCACTAAAACTCACTAACATGCTTCAATTAAAAAAAAAAAAAAAAAAAAGCCAAAGCAAGTTTTGGAAGTTTTAGGCAGGGTGTGAAGAAATTGCAAACTCATACTTTGCTGGTAGGAATGCAAAATGATCTGCTGTTCTGAAAAGCAATTTAGCAGTTCCTCAGAACATTAAATACAGAGTTACCATAATAGTCCAGCAGTTCTACTCCTAGGTATACCCAAGAGAATTGAAAACGTACGTCCACACAAATTCTTATATACAAATATGGATAATAGCCAAGAGATGAAAATAACCCAAATGTCTTTCGAGTGATGAATGAAAGACATTGGAGTTGTTTCCATCTCTTGGCTATTATTCATATTTGTATACAAGTGTTTTAAAAATGGTTCATTAAAAAATCAGAAGGGAGGAAAACTCTAAGACTAAATTGTGAAGTACAGACCCACTTTGAGGAGTGTGTGATAACCTAGCCTCTGCATGAGGTCACCAATGAAGTCATGGAACGTTTTATGAAGAAAGTTGAAATGTATCTAAAGGAGTAGACAGAGTTAGATCTATAAAAATTAGTACGAAAAATCACGAGGCTGAAGTGAACATGGTAGGCTCACCAGCCAGGGAGGAGAAAGAAGAACCAAGGAAAAGTTCCGGGGAAAAGTGAGTAGACTGAGGCCTGACTAGGGAGGACAGAAGTTTAGATTCTGAGAGAAAAAGGGAACCATTAAAAAGTTGGTTGGTGCATAGTCATAACATCATGAAAGCAATGTTCAAATAAGATTAACCTGGTAAAAATATGCATGCTGGCTTGGAAGAGCTATGGATTCAAATCCAGAAAGTTGTTTTGGAATCTGTTCATAATTTAGTTGTAAGAAAAAGCATTTGATTTGTAAGGCGAGTAATGGGGGTTGAGGGACAGTGGGAATTTCAACAGAATTATTATCAGAAGCTTTTGAGCATTAAAAAAAAGATTTTATTTATTTGTTTTTAGAGAGAGGGGAAGGGAGAGAGAAAGAGAGGGATAGAAGCATCAATGTGTGGTTGCCTCTTGCTTGCCCACTACTGGGTAGCTGGTTCAAAACCCAGACCCGTGCCCTGACTGGGACTTGAAGGGGCAACCCTTTGGTTCACAGGCCAGTACTCAATCCATTGAGCCATGCCAGCTGGGGCACTTTTGAGCATTTTTGATGTTGTAAATGCTGTGCAGCATTACAAAAACAAAAAACCCTGAGTTTTTTGTTTTGCTTTTTAAAAAAGATTTTATTCATTATTTTTAGAGAGGGGGTGGGAAGGAGAAGGAAAGGGAGACAAACATCAATGCATGGTTGCCCTTCACCTGCCTCCAGCCAGTGACCCGGCTGGAGACCTGACCTGCAACCTGGGTATGCATCCTGACTGGGAACTGAACCAGCGACCCCTGGGCTCAATCCACTGAGCCACACCAGCCAGAGCTGAGTTTTTATTATCCTTATTTGATGCGAGTTAACTGGTGGTCAGATTCATCATCTGGTTATAGAATTTGTCCTAAATCACACACCTGCTAGGTGGAAGAACTAGGATTAGAACTTAGGTCTGAAAAAAGGTCATAAATGCTCCAAAGTTTTTCTGTCTGGATGACCCAGAAGAACAATAGAGTTACTGAACTGAGAAACGGAAGTTGGGAAGAGCTGATTTCAGGGAGTGAGGAATCCATAAGGCATTTTAACAAAGAAATATTAAACTTGGGGTGAAAGCCATATGTTTCAGTGGAAACATTAACAGAGCAATTAGGTAAATAAGCCTGGCAGTCTGAGAGCATCCTATCACAGAGAGAAATCATTAACACAGAAGCCAGTTATCGATGAGTCAACCCCTTAAACGAGACTGACCCTTGGGTAACTATTCCCCAAAGGTAGAAACATGGATGGTCACCTAAGGCAACGGAGCAGAAAGGGTCAGAGGTGGGAAAAGAATCAGGGTAGTTCAGTGTCAAGCAAGAAGGAAAGAAGGAAGAAAAATAAAGAAAAGAAAAGAAAGAAAAAAGGAAGGAAAGAAGGAAGGGAGAGAGGGAGCGTGGGAGAGAGGGAGAAGAGAGAAAAACAAACAAATAAACAAATAAATAAATAAATGGTGGTCAGCAGCATCAAGTAATGCAGAGAAGCCTGAGAGAATAAAGAGTGATTAAAGAACATGAAGACTGGTGAAAATAATTGTTTACCTTTCAGAAAACAAGTTTATAGTTAACTGAAGACAGGTTTCAAAGAGTTAAAGGGGACGTTTATCAGGAAAAGGAGAGCAAGAAATAAGATGGTAATTTAGAGGTGCTGCAGAAGCAAAGATGCTTTTTCAAAACAAAGGAGACCTGAGCATGCATAAAGTCTCTGTAAAATAAGGGGGGTGGGGGTGGCAGGGAGATAGTTGCTTCAAACTAAAACCAAGATTCCTCCTGGGATTATCCAGGATAATATCAAAGATTCAGAGGCAAATAGGAGCAGCCCTTGCCAAGGCAAAAGAAACGCACGCCATTCTGGGAGGATAGGACGAGGTTATTGGAAGACTAATTGTAAAAGTGCAGGATACAGCAAACTGACACATAAACACTGTTAATGTTTGCAGCATTATTTACAATCACCAGGATGTGGAAGCAGCCCAAGTGTCCATCAGTGGATGAATGGATAAAACAGCTATGGGATATTTACACAACGGAACACTACTTGGCCATAAAAAAAGAAGAAAATTTTACCCTTTACAACAGTATGGATGAACTTGGAGAACATTATGCTAAGTGAAATAAGCCAGTCAGAGAAAGAAAAATACCATATGATTTCACTCATATGTGGAATCTAATGAACAAACTGAACGAACAAGCCAAACAGAGAGAGACTCATAGATGGAGACATGACAGCTTGTGTGTGTGTGTGCGTGTGTGTGTGTTTATTAGGGGGTAAAGGGATTGAGCCAAAAGGAAAAAGGACTCATGGACCTGGACAACAGTGTAATGATTGCTGGGGGAAGAGGGTATAAGGGAACTAAATGGTAATGGAAAAATACAATAAAGATTACATGTAAAATAAAGAAAAAGAAACTAATGTTAGTCAAGGAGCGGGTGGGACTGGCTGGGTTATTGTGCTACTCAAGTGGATGTCCTTTTAGGAGGTCAGATTGGGGCCAGGATGTAAAAAAGGAAGGATGTGATTAAGAGATTATTTCAGTACATCTAGGACATTCAAAGGTCCATAAAGGAAAACCAGTAGTGACAGCACAGATGCCAACTGGCTTGGCCCAGAGGTGCTGCTGCAGATCAGCTGTCCTAGGGACAGTGCGGCCATCACTTACAAATCACGGAAGGACTCAGGGTGAGAGGGCAATCCCCACAGCCTTTTTGCACTCAATTCTTACAACAGAGCAGATCTAACTTCATAGGTGTTTTCTTGTTATTGAACCTACCAGGCTACTCCTGGATTTTCAGTGTTGTTTTTTGTTTATCTGGTTCCTCCTAGTTTTGTTTAGCAAGTACTTTACTGACTCCCAATTCCCCAATCTGAGAAATGAATGATCCCTACCCAACCTTTGTACTTTGTATCACAATGCCCTCTTCAAGTGTATAAACCCTCTATTCTTCTCAAGTCAGGAGTTGCAGTTCCACTAAAGGAGCCAAACCGGAAAGTCACCTACAATTCCAATGCCTTAGGGCCAACTCAGTCCAACTTGAAAGGACAAAAGTGCTTTTTATCCACTTGCTCCTAAGAAGGTGCTCAGGTGACAGAGAGTTGACCACAGCTGAACATCACCATCTGGTGCCTGGGAGGTGTCACTGCAAATCTTTTCTCTCTTTTGAACTGAATTCAGTACATAATTCATTAAGCACTTAGTAGGCACCTGGAAAAAGTGCCCTTGCACCAACTTAAATATAAACTCTTCATTTTGGATCCCAGCCTCTCTTTGAGAATGAGCTCTTGAAGGTATCCACCCTATTCACACATCAGCAGTTTTCTCTACTTCATCTCATTCTCTCCTAACTTGCTTCCAGATCACTGCCGTCACCATATAAACAGACTCTAGGGTCTCCCATTGAAAGAAAGAAGAGAGAAAAGAAGAGAAGGGAGGGGAAAGATGGGAGAGAAGAGGAGAGGAGAGAACAGAAGAGAACAGAACAGGGAAGAGAAGGAGGGAGAGGGAAAGGAAAAAAGGAAGAAAGAAAGAGAAAGGAAGGGAGAAAGAAGAAAGGAAGAGAAAAAAAGAAAGAAAAAGGTCTCTATCACAGATATCCCTCTACTCTCCATTTACTGCTATGGTCCCCTTGAACACAAAACCATTCAAATGAAATATCTGAGTGCATTATCTCTACTTCCTTAACTCTAAATTACTTTTTAACTCACCTTAAATTATTCTATTTCTACCACTTCACCGAAACTGTTCTTACATCACTAATGACCTCTGTGTTGCAAAACCTGCAACTACTCAGCAGTATTAGATACTAGTCTGCACTCTTTCTTTACATATATTTTATTGATTACACTGTTATAGTTGTCCCAATTTTTCCCTTTGACCCCTCCACCTGGTACCCTCTCCTCCCCAGCAACAGCCCCTTAGTTCATGTCCATGGGGCAAGCATATAAGTTCTTTAGTTTCTCCCTTTCCTGTACTGTTCTTAACATCCCCTTTTCTACTTTATTCCTAACAATTATGCTTCTTGATCCCTGCCCTTCTTCCCCTTCCCCCTCCCAGCTGATAACCCTCCAGATGATCCCCATGCCTATGCTTCTGGTCCTATTCTGGTTGGTTGCTTAGTTTGTATTTGTTTTTATTTTTTTAAGATTTATTGTTGATAGTTGTGAGTTTGTGTGTGTGTGTGTGTGTGTGTGTGTGTGAGTTTGTTTTTTTAATGTTCATAATTTTGATCCTCCTTTTCTTAAATAAGTCCCTTTAACATGTCATATAATAATGGCTTGGTGATGATGAATTCCTTTAGCTTTACCTTGTCTGGGAAGCATGTTACTTGCCCTTCCATTCTAAATGGTAACTTTGCTGGATGCAGTAATCTTAGTTGTAGGTCCCTGCTTTTCATGATTTTGAACACTTCTTGCCAGTCCCTTCTTACCTGCAAAGTTTCTTTTGAGAAATCAGCTGGATGAATGTGGCTTCTTTAAATCTTGGGTTTTCAGACTTTCATATAGCTCATTTTTCTGACTGTTTTGAGTGTTATCTGTTTTTGAGATGTGGTTGTAATTCTTTCCATGGGTGTGTGAGGAGGTAAAGTGTATCTGTATACACCTTCTTCTTGACCCGAAGTCCTATAGCCAATCTTTAAATTCATCATGGTAGGTACGGGCCCCTGTCCGAGATCTCTTTTCTTTATATGTATTCTCTGTCTAGCTGTTTTTTTCCTACTCAAAATACTGTCTCTAGGCTGATGTTCCCAAATGTCAGACCTGTCCTTAGGGCTCCAGAGTTGGAGATCCATGTATAATAGGGATTTCAAACTAACATGTTTTCCATCTCAGTGAATGACACCACCCTCCTTTCCTTCACTCAGACTAAAATCTAGGACACAGCCTTGATTTCCCAACACTTGTTTACCACTCCTCTCAAATGACTAATTTAATGGTAACTCTGTCTCCAAAATAGATCTCAAATTGGTCCATTTCTCTACATCTGCACTATCACCACCCTAGTCCTAGCAGTTATCTTCTCACTTGGATTATTTATTCAGTAGCTTCCTAAATGGTACCTGCTCTTTCCAGGTACCATTTCTGACACAGTAGCTAGAATGATCCTTTCAATGTGCCAGCTTTTCTATTGTAGAATGAAGTCCAAACTTCTTACGAAGGCTCAAAAGCCTTCACAGGACCCAGGCCAACCTACCTTGCTGCCTTCCTGCTCACATTCTCCTGTCATCCAGACCTCCTCTTTCTTCTGTCTCAGCACCTGCCGTTACGCAGCGGTTCTAGCCTTTTCCCTGGCTCTCCTTATGACTCTGTCTTCCTCAGCACCAGTGCCATCTCCTCAGAAAAGCTTTCCCTGGCCCCCTGGCTTATCATAGCCTTTGTCCCTCTCTCCTCATCTACTCTTTTCTTCCATGAAGCTCACCTGAAAATTTGAAATTATTTATTTGTCTCTACCCCACTCAGCCTTCCCTCTTCCATGGAAATGTAAATGTCATTTGTAGTTTTTAATCCGTTCACCCTTTTCACCCAGTCTCCCAACCCCACCCCCTTTCTGGCAGCCATCTGTTCTCTGTATCTACGAGTCTGTTTCTGTTTTGCTTGTTCGTTTATTTTGTTCTTTTTTTTTTTTTTTCAGATATAGGTATTTATTTATTAAATTAAAGCCACAATGAAAAATAAACATGCCCAAATATTTTCTAATACAGGTTTTGTAACCTTTCCCATTCATATGCCTAGAATTTCTAAAATTTCATTATAATTAGAAACTTCCAGCATGCATTATTTTTGGCCCAGTTTCTTTTCTTTTTTTTTTTTTTTTAATTTTATTGTTGTTGTATTACATCCATCCCCTTTTTGCTCCCCTCCGTCCCCCTCCCCACCCACCCATCCCCCACCCCAAGTCAATCCCACCTGTTGTCCATGTCCATGGTTCCTTTATACTAGGTTCTTGTCTAAGCTGCTCCCCTTCTTTCCCTCTGCCTCCCCCCTCCCCCCAACCCCTTTCCCCCTGACCACTGAAGGCCTATTCCTTGTATTCATATACTTGGTTCTGTTTTGCTTGTTGTATTTTGTTCTTTAGATTGGTAGTTACAAGACAGCCATGGCGATGCAAAGTTCAACATAGGGAATAGAGTCAATAATATTGTAATGGTTATGCATGGTGCCCGTTGGGTGCTTGAAATATCGGGGGAACATTATGCCAAGCATATGACTGTCTAACTGCTAAGCTGTACACCTGAAACTAACATAAAATAATATTATATGCTAACTGTAATTGAGAAATAAAATAAAATTGAAGAACGTAAGCTCCTTGAAGGCAGGGAACTTCCAATTGCATCACGAGGCACCTTCCCGTTGCCTGCTCTCAGCTGCCTGTTCCTTGCAACAACCCCCAGGACCTCGCAGGGGACCTGGCACGTAGCATGTGCTGGGTAAATAGCTGTGGAAGGAATGGAAGAATGAAGTGCATTGTGCCCATGATCCAGACCATGCTCCGAGGCCATGACCGATCTGATCATACACACAGAGCCAGTCTCATCTTGTGTTCTCTGCCCCCCTTTCAGCTTCCCTTACCACACAGGCTCGTTCCAGCCTCAGGGTCTTTGGAAAGGGTTTCCTCTGCCTACACAGCTCTCGTCTCTCTCCAACTCTTCATCTGCCTTGTGGCCATTATCTTTTAGATATTAGTATGTGGCAGATGCTATTGATACTCCGCTACATGGCTAGCCTAGAGCAGGTGGTTCTCAAAGTGTAGTCCCTGAACCAGTAGCATCAACATCACCTGGGAATTTGTCAGAAGTGTATTTTCCAATTCCAGCCCAGACCTACTGAATTAGGAAATCTGGGAGGGGATCCTGAAATTTGTGTTTTATCAAGTCTTCTAGGTGATTCTGCCCACCTGAGAACCACTGGCTTATCGTGTCCATTCAAGCTTCCTATGCCCCTCTGGTTGAGGGAAGAGTTGCTGGCACTGAGGTTTTAACACCACTGCAGTAACCCTTAACTAAGGAGGGTGGGCGTTGGTGAATAAATGTCCCCACCTTATATCCCTTGGTGAAACATTCTTAAGGGCATTCCACAAAGTCTCTCAGAGAGCCCCCAGTGGGACTGAGCCCCGATTACCCACAGTGGTAATTTGCTTATTAATGGTTTTCCTTCCTGCCTGCCTCACTTCCCTACTCATTCATACATTTTTCTGGAATCAACTTTGAAACAAGTCACTTGGTTACTTGTGGCTAAATCCTTGTCTGAAGGTCTGCTTTTGGGAAACTCAGATTAAGACATGAAGCAAATGCCCCGCATAAAGGATGCTTTCCCTCACCTCCAAACTAGATCAGTTTGCTCTGTTACAAGCTCTTTTTTTTTCACCTTTTTTTTTTTTTTTTCTTACATCACAGCTCTTCTCACAGTTTATAATTAGATGCGTGTGTGTGTGATTCTTTGGTTAATATATGCCATCCCCACCTTGAAGGAACAGTGTCCATCCCACCTTGTTTTATGCTTAACACCTATCTCTGCCTGGCACAAAAGCAGACACCCAAAAAATGTTTTTTGAAGGAATGAAAATGAGTAAATAGTACCCTTTCTTTCATAACTTTCTGAGGGCTGTCTGAAACATTCTTAGGCTTCTGGTCTTCTACCTTTCAACACTTTTCTTTTATATTCTTTCCAGTCTTCTCTTTCCTTTCATAAATTTCATTTATGTATTTATTTGTTATTTTTAAAAGATTTTATTCATTATTTTTAGAGAGGGGGAAGGAAGGGAGGAAGAGGGGAAGAGAAACATCAATGTATGGTTGCCTTTCACCTGCCTCCAGCTGGGGACCTGGCTGGAGACCTGGCTTGCAACCTGGTTGTGTGCCCAAGCTGGGAATCAAGCCAGCATACTTTGGGTTCACAGGCTGGCGCCTTATCCACTGTGCCACCAGCCAGGGATAGGACTTTTTATTTTCAAAGCACAATGCTCCTTGACATCAATCCTCAAAGCCTAGAAAAGCTTTTCATTGCAGGTTTCCACTGGCCTTCTCACTTCTAAAGGAGTGCATATTAAATTATTTTGCATTTCTGAAATTCAATCAGCCCTCATGTGTTATTTCTTTGTTTGAGAAAATGTAGAGAAGGGTACTTCCCCCTTCTCTCAATACCTGTCAGTCTTTGCCCTTCTCTGCTGCCTGCATGCCCTGAGAGAGGAGGTGTTAACTTTGTTGTTCAGAGCCCAGATTATGAGTTGGAACAGTTTTGTCACTAGGCAAGGTCAATGTTAAAGTTTGCACCCATATGCAGCCTTTTTTGGTGGTAGATTTACCACATCTGGGGCAGGCTCAACACCTTTCTCTCTTTCATTCCATGAGGCTTTTACCAACTCAGGCCCCTCTTGTTTGGGGGAAAAAAAGTGAGACCTCTCCTAGATCTTAAGCAGAAGCCACATTCTCCAATCCAGCCAGAGACCCTCTTTATACTCCCTCTATGTGGGAGTATAAAGTGCTTATTCAGCTATAAGTGAAGTAGAGCTTTGCTTTGCTTTAGTGCTTTCTTTTCATGTGGTTCAACCCACTGTGTATAAAGGATTCTTGACAGTGTAGGATATGGACATTCCTGGGTCTCTAGATTAATATGCTCAAAATAGAATCCACACCATTCCTCCAACCTCTAATAAAACACTTGTTTTTTCAGGAACTTTGAATAGCAATTTCACTGCTTACTCCTGAAACTGAGCATATGGCCCTTGCTTTTTGGCAGAATCTTTAAAATAAATAATAGAAAAGCCCCAGCAAGTCTTCCAGTCTGTGTCCCCCAATCCAGAACAGGATCATTTCCTGCATTAGGCCTGATTTAATTTTTAATATTTTGGATGATGACTTTTAGAACTTCTCTGGGGAGACCATTTCATAATTTAATATTTACCTCCCAGACAGAGAGTGTTTCCGGTAATCAACCCAGATTTTAAAATTTCATCTTGTTCTCTTGGAAATTACATATTTCTTCTCTGTGAAAAGTAAAAAAATTACAAATATGGTGTTAGTATACCAACAATTTCCCAGTAGGCAATCTATTTCTTTAGTTTCATAAAACATATCCTTAATCACTCGTTTTTATTGTTTTTCTGAACACCTATCATTTTTCTATTCTTTTATTACGTTTATGAACTTATTTTCTACTTGTATTATCATTCTTTTTTTGATTGTCTGTTTTTATAGTGACACTTTTTGTGGTAAAGTATGCGTAACATAAAATTCACCAATTTAACCATCTTTAAGTATACAGTTCGGTGGCATTAAGTGCATCCACGTTGTGCAGCCCTCACCACCCACCCTCCATGCATACACAGAACATTTTCATTATCCGGGACTAAAACTCTGCATCCATTAAACACTGAATTTCCATTCTCCCCACCCCCATCCCTAATAACCACTATTTTACTTTCTGTCTTTATGAATTTGACTGTTCTAGGCACTTTATAAAAGTTCATTTTTTTTTTCACTAAATTTATTTATTGATGAGAGAGAAAGATAGGTTGGCGGCCTCTCGCACACATCCCAACCAGGGACCAACTGGGGACTAAACTTGCTTCCCAGGCATGTGCCCTGACTGGGAACTGAACTGTGAACCCCTTGCTATGTGGGACCACACTCACCCAATGAAGCCACGCAGCTAGGGCTGTTCTTGTTTGTTTTTTTTTAAGAAACTAACAACTCTGAACTCTGCTGCAATTTTAAATGATGACCGAAATATCAATAACCTTATTACAGCTGTATTGATTCAAGGGTGTTATTTAAAATAGCTAATGACTGGCATGCAGGGACACTGGGCAATTAGAGCAAAGCTCAGCTCCATCAGGGGGAGAGGCTGAAGCACAGGAGAGCAGAGCCTGACCAGTCCTTAGAGCACAGCCCTCAGGCCACCTCCTGTGGGGCAGAAGGATGCAGGTGGGGAGATTAAGTGTGCCATGGAGATGAAATATATCTATCTATACATCGCCAATATTAATGGATAGCAAATTATTTTTATTATTACTTTATATATTATATAATTATAAAATATCACAATAAATCTGTTATGTAAAATATGCTATATTAAATTATATTCAAATAAATTAAACTACATTAATCAATAAAATATTAACAAATATGTACTATTAATTCATTAATCTTTTTCTGCAAGGGGACAAGGACAGCCTGGTTGCACCTGCCATCTGAGTGGGGTTACTAAGAGGGCCCCTCCCTCCCCACTGCCCTTGTTGGGACCATCGCTTGCAGAGTTACAGTCAGCCCCCTGAGGGGTTCCACCTGGGCGCAGACTTTAGACTCAGCAATAGGCAAGTGTTCGAGTGAACCTCTGGCACCCCCACCCCAGTCCCAAATGGACCAAACCTCTCCTGCTCCATAGAGGGTCCCTACAGCGTGGGTGTTCATGGGCAAGGCGGCTCCTGACTGCCCACCCAGGGCAGCACAGGGAGTTCATACCAATGTAGTGGTTCTCGGCTGGGGGTGCATGGCACACCTGTTGGGAGACTGCTAGAGAGCCCACCCAGACCTCACTTCCAGGAAGGAGACCCTCTCCTGGGCAGACTCACTGGGCCCAGAGTTTGCCTTGGACCTACATGTGTACACCCCTCACTCAGTCCTCACAACAGCTTCATCTGACAGAGGAAGGAAAGGAAGACCGAAGTGTTGGGGGTCTTGTCCTGAGTTCCCAACTGCAACCTGAACGCAGGCCTGACTATGAGGGCACATGGCGTCCAACTACCAGCTGGCCGGGAGCTCTAAGGAATGTCAGGCGACAAACCATTCTTACTGCTCACGGTTCTGAGCACTGAATGTAGAAATAGCTGCTTCCTCTTTGCCTTGATGTCACAGGTGCCTGCAGCACAGCAGCCAAGGCCCCAGCGGGTCCAGGGCCTGCCGGGCAGTGCAATGTAATTAATGTAGTAAATAAAACGATACTGACAAAGCTCTTAAAAAAGAGCTAGGCATGTAATCTTTACTTTATTTTATTGTTGTTCAATTACAGTTGTCCCAGTCTTCCCCCTGTTTCTCTCCCCTGCCCACCCAAGGTGTGTAGTATTGATAAAAAGTTGTACATTCTTATTTATTTTGTATCCAAAATACTTAGAGCTCTGTGCCTGACACTTAGTAGGTGTCTAGTTTATTCACTCATTTATTCAGCCAGATATGCAACCACTAATGGGTGACGGAGCAGATGTGGGCAATAAAAGAGATGGGCATGTCCAAGCTGGGTTTTCAGCCTGTATTCCTCAGGGAATGAGAAGCACCATTCATTGCTATCAGGAGCAATGAAAGGTCAGATTAGGAGAAAGAGAACATAAGTTCAGTTTTGGCATGTTGAGTTTGTGGTGCCTTTGGAACATCCAAGTGAAGATGTGAAGGAGGCATTGGGTATGAATCTGGAGTCAGAGGAGAGAATGGTCTGAAACTATGCATTTCTGAGTTACTGGACAATACATATACTCTATATACACTAATTAAAGGTTATATATGCATAAATTAAATTGACTCTCTCCCTTCCTCCTTCACCCTTCTATGGTAAAATAATATATAGAGAATAATTAAATTAAAATGATATGTAGTAATTAAAGACTAGAGTTTGATGAAATCACCTAAGGAAGAAAGTATGAATAGATGGAGAAGAAAAAGTGGCCTAAGACTGAGCCCTGGAATTCAACAAGTAGAGGTAAGATAGAGGAGGGGCAGCCCACAAACAGACGAAGGGGAAGCAGCCAGAGGGGTGGGAAGGAAAGCAGGAGAATGTGGAAGCCAAGTATTCAAGGAGAATGTGTGTTGCACTGAATTGAAAATCTAACACATGGCTGTGTGTCACTGGTCCCAATTTTTATCTCTTTTTGCTCACTACCTATGCTGGGAAATACCTTGCATATTCTGGATGCTCAATGCTCACTAACTGCCAGTTTATTTATTTAGCCTCTCTTCCTCCACTTTGGAAAAGAGGTAAACTTTTGAGGCTCCTGGACAAGGCTTCTTAGGGGCAAATAATAGATAAAAGACAAACAAACTCCAAAACTCTGGAAATCCATGGTCTGCACCAAATAAATGGACAGGGGAGAGAAAATGATTGCAAATATAGTATTTGGTTTTGCATTTAAGAGTTTGAATTTTATGAGTTGATGCTGTTCCAAATGCTCTAATAATTACAACACTTGAGTGCATGCTCACTGCACAAATCCCTGCCAACAGTTCATACCAGGATAGAAAGGTGTCATCATTTGGGGAGACAGGTAACAATAAGGCAGTGTTTGGTGTGACAAAGGCTGGGAGTGAGAGGGCAAATGGAAAGACATCTACTTACCTCTTCTCAATCTGTTTGGATGACCCCTGCTAGGGAGGTAAGGGTTGGGCCCAGACCCCTTTTCTTGTTTTTATTCATTTTTGGCCCAAGGTTTTTTGGTATCCAGTGTGGGATGGTAAACGGGTCAGCTATCAACACTTCAAAAACAAAAATATTTAAAGATTTTATTCATTATTTTTAGAGAGAGGAAGAGAGGGAGAGAGACATCAATGTATGGTTGGTTGCCTTTCACCTGCTTCCAGCTATGGACCTGGCTGGAGACCTGGCTTGCAACCTGGTTATGTGCCTTGGCTGGGAATTCAACCAATGACAATTAGGTTCACAGCCTAGCACCTTATCCACTGTGTTACCAGCCAGGACATTTCAGAATTTTTAAAAAATAGTTTATTTTATTTTTGATGTTAGAGAGAGGGGAAGGGAGGGAGAAAGAGGGGTCAAGAAGCACTGAAATGAGAGAGAAAGACCGATTGGTTGCCTTCCATATGTGCCCTAGGAGACCGGACCTTCAACCCAGGCATGTGTTGCCCTGACTAGGAATCAAACCTGTGACCTTTTGGTTCATGGGAAAATGCCAGACTGACTTAGGCCACACCAGCAAGGGTATCATCAACATATATATATAATTTATTTATAGTAATTAAAGCAAGAATTGTAAAAATAGGTGGTACAATTAGTTGTAAGCTTCCTGAGAGCTAGAACTTTGTTTTTGTTCACTGTTATAACCACAACACCTGATGCAGAGTAGGGGCTTAATAAATGTGTTTCATGAATGAATTAATGAAGAGATGAACTTCACTCGTTATCAGACAAACAAGGAAATATACTATCATCTGAAACAGAGCTGTTGAACTTGGGGCTCCTGCCAGGGACACCAATGTGAAATGACATGAAGGGCTGTAAAAGCCGGTTGGACCTTCTCCCTTCTGCCTCCTGTCACCCAAGTGGTGCAAATGGCAGGGCTTGATTACCTTTTCCGTCATGTCACACCTGCTAATGCGAAGACAGGACATCAGACTCCAGAAAAGGACGAACCAGTACAGGCTTTGCATTCAGTAGAGGCTCAGTAAACATTTCTGACTCACTGATTTAAACACTATTGATGTATTCAAATGTATGGGTCCTGGTGTTTTGCCCTGTGGGGTGCATCATGAATTAGGTAAGGTCACCTTGGTGCTGCTTAGCCTGGCAGCTCTGCAGGACTAAGACATTCCTGAAAACTGGAAAAAGGCCAACTTACTGTCTTTTTGAATGAAGGATGAGAAGGATGACCTTGAAAAGTATTAAGCTTGCAGCAATACCCTGAAAAGTAGTGCAATAAATCAGCAAAATATCAATTTAGGAATGCTGAGAAGAGAACAAAGGATAAGGTACAGCTTTCTAATAAATGATTCTTGTCTGACTCATCTAATTTCCTTCCAGGCAGAGGGTTAAGTCTGGTTGAAGGGAAGGGAGCAATAAATTAAACAACTTTTTAACTTATCAAAAATTTTCATTTTGTCTTGTATAACAGTTTAAAATGAGAAAAACATATTCTAGGGAGATATATTGGTAGGAAGATTAAACTCTAAGAAGAAGTGCTGTCAACAGTATAACAAATGTGTTTCAAAGGGATCAGGTAGATACTGGCTCTATATTCATTTATGAAAACCATATTTATTGGACACTTACTATTTTCCAGGCAGTGCTCTAGATGATAGGGATCCAACATTGAACAGAGCAGACAAAAATTCTTGCCCTGTAAAGCTTACATTTTAGAGGAGGAAGAGAAAATATAGACATTGTATGTTAGGTGACATTAAGAGTTGAGGGAAAATATCAGGAAAGGTGATACAAGGTGAGTGGTGAGGAGTTACGATTTTAGATAGAATGCCTTTTGGAAGGTCTATAAGAAGGTGATATTTGTGCCAAGACTTCTATAAGGTTAGAGACAGTCATGCAGATATTGGAGAAGAGCATTTCAGATGTCAGCAGAGCATGTGCAAAGGTCCTGAGGCAGAAGCAGACTTGATATTTTGCATTACTTATTCAGTGGAGGTAGTAGGAGTTGAGGTCAGAGAGGAAGCAGGGGCCATATCATGAGAATGTGCTCTTTTCAGCAATGACTACTGGCTATTCAGTGCTGGTTAGCTCATTGTGATGTGCTCTCCATCATGTAAGTCTATGTAGTAGGAGTCAGAATACTCTGAGCCCCAACCTTTTGAAGGAGAAAGGACTCTCCCCACTTTCTGGTTAAAGAGGGAACAAATACAGAAAATTGGTTGTTCCTACTCAAGACTTGGACCACAAGGAAAAGAACAAAAACCGCAGACACAGACACAAGAGCACTGGGAGCCCCATGGCAGCATGTCCACTGTGCAGTGCCAGCAACAGTGCCCTGTCCAGAGTGTCCTTATGGTATCACCATGGCTATGTCTTCCCACTCATCCTTCCTTAGGTTCTGTCTCTTGTCCTGAGTCTAGTTCTCAAACCTTTCTTTCTTTTGTAAACTACTTGATAAACTGAATTGCTTCTTGTATTTCTGAACTGAAAATACTCACTGATTCTCATGGAACTTAGGATCATAATTCAACACATCCTTTGTTAGCTAGAGTAGTTATAAGTAAAAAGAAGACAGGCATACAGAGATAAAACTAAAACTACAGTTTTAAAATTACTTCAAAAAAATTTAAAATACTCAAACACCAGCCTTCGAACCCAAAGGTCGCTGGTTCAATTCCCAGCCAGGACACATAACCAGGTTGCAAGCCAGGTTTCCAGCCAGGTCCGTAGCTGAAGGCAGGTGAAAGGCAACCATACATTGATGTCTCTCTCCCTCTCTGCCTCTCTCTCTTCCCCTCTCTCTAAAAATAATAAATAAAATCTTAAAAAAAAAATACTTAAGATGGGGGTTTACAGTGGCCCATCAGCTAACATAAAACAGGTCTGTACAGTGCGGCAGTTCATATTCCCAAAGATGGTTGCAATGATATCTCCTATCCCCATGCTTTTTTGCATTGTGATCTTGTCACTCCTTCAACAAGAGGTGGAGATATTTCCTGCATTGGCTCTATGATCTGTTTTGACCAATAAAATGTAAAAGAAATAATGTCTAATTCCCAAGCCTGAGTCTCCATCTTGGAAGAAGTCCCACCACTTTGTTGAGAGAGACAAGAGGAGAGACCCTTGAAGACACCTTGGACACCTCCAGCCCTGGCCAAACTCACAGCCGAATGCAACCCCATGAGTGAGCCCAGCCAATGTCATAAGAAACAGAAGTACCAGATAGCTGAGCTCAAATTCCTGATCTATAGAATCATGAGGAAATAAGACTGCTGTTGTGTTAACAACTACATTTGGGGGCTATTTGTTACACAGCAATGGATAGCTGAAACAAAAATATTGCCATAATACAAATTTTTAATTTATTTTATTTTTTTAAAAGATTTTATTTATTATTTTTTAGAGGGGAAGGGAGAGAGCCATCAATGTATGGTTGCTTTTTGCCTACCTCCAGCTATGGACCTAGCTGCAGACCTAGCTTGCAACCTGGTTGTGTGCCCTGGCTGGGAATCGAACCAGCAACCTTTGAGTTTGCAGGCCAGCACGTATTCACTGAGCCACCAGCCAGGGCCATAATACAAAATTTCAATAAGCACTTAATTGCATGAGGTTTCAGTAAGGAGGTTTACAAAGACAGCTGTGTGTGTGTGTGTGTGTGTGTGTGTGTGTATTGGGGAATGGTTGAGGAGGTGTGACGGACCAGCTGTCCCTGGATTATGGACGTCCCTGGGTTTGGACGGCGGAGGACGCAAGAAAAAGAGAAGAGACAAAGTTGGGGTCGGGAGGCTCGCCCAAGCCGCGAGTCCCGTTTATTAGTCACACTAAACTTATATGCAGGTACTACTGGCACCTGCTGAACTGAAACCAGGAAGCTAAGCTAGCTGCACAGAACAAGGTATGGCGCACTCTCTGCTTTACATGCTTCATGGGCTACGGGGTAAACACACTGGGCTGACTCCCTATACACAGGGTCCGTTCCGAGTCCACCTGGCACTAGGGCTGGCCTTGCCAAACACCCATTTCTGCTAGCTGGGCCTTGCCAAGCAGACTAGCAGTCCCTAACAGGGAGGTACCTGGGAAAATTGAAGAAGAAGAAAAAAGAAAAGGGAGGGCAGTCAACTGATGTGTCCCAAGTGACTGGAACCCAGCCTGCCTCGTGTAAATGCTCACTGAAAACCTGTGGCAGGAAATAAATAAACATGGAAACTGCAATACAATTCAATTTTTTTACCTATAAAGTATCAGAAGTGTAATAGAGCAGTTCATCCAATTTAGGGTTTCCAAAATGACAACTGGTGAGATGGGAACAGGTGGTGAGAGTTAAGTGGATAGAGTTCCAATAGATATAATATCCACACCAAAAATCTCACAAAGGGTTAGGAAGTCTAAAGCTCCAAATAAAGCCAAGGTTTGTGAAAACTAATCATAAGCTTTTATTCTTCAGCAACAGGTAGTTTCCTCTCATTTAGACCTCTAATTTCACACTTCATTCTTGGGGTTTATTATCTTAAGTCAAAACAAGATTTTCACTTGGGAAGTTTAAAGTAAACATGTAGAGATAAAGGAGAGCATCTCACTGCTTTAAATGACTTCGGGTCTCTAGGCCCCACAAACAAGGTTTGGCAGTGGCTTCACTAGCATCTCCAGTCAGTTCTACCTCAGAGATTTGGAGGTCCAGCTTCCCTGGAGGCAGATGCACCTGGTCTTAAAGGTTTGGTCATGAACCCAGACATTGTTTAGGCTGAGGAGCAGCTTCTCAAGATCCCTCTGAGGAAATGAGCCCTTACAAGCTTTCAGTGAATGCCAGTAGTATTCCCCCGGTCCTCTCCAACCCAGCAGTGCCTTCTAGCAGATGGAGCATGTGGCCTGCCTCAGGGCTGTTCTCACCAGGCCACCCTGACTACCAGCCACAAAGAAGGTGGCCAGCGGAGGCAGTTCCCCCTTCCTGGAATAGAACACCAGCCTCTACAGCAGCGGCAGGTATATGCAGAATAAACATACAGAACCCCACATGTGCCTGTTCTGGGGAGCAGACAGGGAACCCCCAACTGACCTCTTAGGTTCTAGAATGAGCAAGATCTTGACATGGATGCATAACGCCTTCCCTGGAAGGCTCGTGGTGCTCTGGAAGTGGGGACACACGCTGAACCCTTCCCCTTTGGTAAACCTCTGCTGAATACAATGTGTTAGCATCAAAAATAATATTAAAAGTATTACTGAACATCAAAAGTACCAGAATGATTGAGCCTTTTCCCAAGAGGGACTGGGGAATGCTGCTTTGTCCAAACGACCTTGGCAGAGACTGCAAAATTTACACATATGCTGCCTGCTCCGTTGAAATGAACTCATACTCTGCTATATCGTCCAACATTCTTATGGACAAGTGCCCAGAAATGAACTCATAACATTAAATAACTTTTACAGATCATTGATCTCTGGTCTAACCTTAATTTATTCCTTTAGTAAATTTTACGTGCTGATTGGCCCACAGATGAAAAGTTTTTTGAAATAAAGTATAAACTCAAAATGTTAAAATAATTACACATTGAATCTTATGACATTTTATCAAGAGTAAGTGTGCATCATTGTATGATTTGCAAAAAAGATTAGAAGCAACTCAGATGTCTATCAATAAAGGTTTGGTCAAAGAAATGATGATGCACCCAACAAACCGGAATACTATGCAGCTGTATAAAAGAATGAGGAGACAAGTTGTAACCAGGTAAGAAAAATTTCCAAAATATGTTAAGTAAAACTCAAAGCTCAATAAATTATATCATGCTTTGCTAAAGAATGGAGAAATATAAGAATATATATTTGTAATTTACTTTTAGGTGTATTAAATAATTCTGGATCTAAGTATATGTTAAGAAGAGTGGTTATCCAAACAATTCTGGAACTAAATATATGTTAAGAAGACAATAGGAAGCCCTGGCCGGTGTGGCTCAGTGGATTGAGCACTGACTTGTGAACCCAAAGGTCGCTGGTTCGATTCCCCAGTCAGGGCACATACCCAAGTTGCAAGCCAGGTCTCCAGCCAGGTCTCCAGCTGGAGGGAGGTGAAAGGCAACCATACATTGATGTTTTTCTCCCTTTCTTCCTCCCTTCCTTCCCTCTCTCTACAAAATAATGAATAAAATCTCTTTAAAACAGAAAATAGTATAGGAATTGGGTTAATGGAGACAGGGGTTGGGGTGAGTGGAAACATTTCACGATGGAACTTTGCATACATTTTGGGTTTGACCTAAGAACATGTGTTACATAGTCAAAAAACTAAACAGAAAAAAAGTAAATGTGCATAGTGATAAAACTTTAGTAATTTAGGTACTGTTTGGGAATCTGGTGAGTTGAACATGTTGAAGGCAGGGGGTGATGAGTTATCTTTTCGTTTCATGAGGATAGAATGATGTCTCCAGACCTTTTCAAGGAGAGAAGGGGAAGGGACGAGGGACATGTTCCTATTTTCATGCCAGCTTCTTCCAGGGGGAGGGTGTGTGATATGGAGAATCAGAGTCAAGATTCTCCTGGCTTGTAGAGGGTGAGGGGTCATGGGGGAGGAAATGGTAATGATAATGGTGGAGAGGAGACAGACACCAGATTATGAAGGACCTTGAACACCAGGCTAAGGACTTGAATTCTTACCTTCAGGCTAAGGTGGAATTTGCATACTAGGTACAAGTGAATCTGGAGATGCCAAGACGTTCAAGATACCACTGAAGCAACAAATGTAACACTTTGCCTGTGAACTATTGCTTATGATTGTTATTGATTGAATCTGGAGATGCCAAGACGTTCAAGATACCACTGAAGCGACAAATGTAACACTTTGCCTGTGAACTATTGCTTATGATTGTTATTGATTGCCCTAATGCACTGCCTTAATAGGTGCAACATTTGAGAGTGAAGATAAAGCAATATTGTCTTATTCAGAGTGTTAACAGCAAACAGATGGCACACTCAGAGTAGGATGATTGGAGGCGGGTTTATTTGCAAAGCGTGGGTGTAGACACCGCAAAGAATGCTGTAATGACCTGGCTCTCCCAGCAGCCTGGCTGACTGACGGCACACACCTGGGCCCGTTAAGGACTGAATGTTTGCTTTCCCCCAAATCCCCACGTGAAGCTCTAATCCCTAATGTAATGGTATTAGGAGGTGGGGCCTTCGGGAGGTAATTAGGTTTAGATGAGGTCATGCAGGGTCCTCAGGTGGATTAGTGCCTTTATGAGAAAGGATTAGGGCTCTTTCTCTCCACACCCTGTCCCCACCCTCCTCTCTCTCCCTACCCCTTAAACTCCCCCCACCCAGCCATGTGAAGACATGACAAGGCAGACACCTGCAAGCCAGGAAGAGGGCTCTCACCAGAGCCCAGCCATATTGGCACCCTGATCTTGGACTTCTCAGGCTCCAGAACCATAATAAGTTTTATTAAGCTGCCCTATCTATGATGTTTAGTTACGTAGCCAGAGTTGACTAAACTGGGCTAAGACAAGGCCCACAGGGACAAGGGCAGGGAGCCGCCACTTGAATCCAGGAGTGAGACAATAATGTAAGAAGGTTGAGAGGAGCAATGAACTTCTGCTGGAACCTCACGGGGAGCCAACCAGCGCAAGAAATACCCTGACCTTCTTTCTCCTCCCTCCCTCTCATTTCCCAGGTGCTCAGTATGCTAAGAGGCCCTGAATATATACTGTAGAAGGGTGGAGCACGGTCTAAATGGGCAAATGATAGATACCCAGCACCAACATTATCATTCAATTTTCCTCAAATCATCCATTCTCAAGTTTCTCCTCCTTCCTTCTAAAAAGTAAAAGAGAAGAATTTTGCTAGGAAAGTGTATGAGTTAGAAAAAGCTACCTACTATGACAAATTGATTCTAAAATGTAAAATGGCTCGAGTACCTTGGAGATTATTTCTCGTTCACATTATAGTAATAGGTAAACTCTGCAGGTCAGCGGGAGGGCTCCTTGTTTTTTTGTGAACTTTTGGGCTGATAGGGGTCCCGCAGTCTTTAACTGGTGGCTTCCAAGGTGGCCCTGAGAGCCATCTGCATTCCAGCCAGCCTCAAAGGACAAAAGAGCAAGAAGGATCAAGGAGAGAAGTTGTAATGGGCCAAGCCTGGCAGTAGCACATACCCCTTCAGTTCATTTTACTGGTTAGGACCTGGTCACATGGCCATTCCTATCTGTAAGGCAGGCTGGGACATGTAGTTTAGCCATGTGCCCCGAAAGAACAGGAGAACATGGTAAGGAAGCAGCTAGCACTTCTGCCATTTTAAGGAAACAATGTCCTTTAGCAAAATTGGCTTTCACAGAGTAATAGACTAAACTCTAAATATATATATATGTATATATATATATATTTTATATATATATAATATATATTTAAGTATATATTTTAAAGATTTTATTCATTGTTTTTAGAGAAAGAGGAAGGAGGGAGGGAGGAAGAAAGGGGGAGAAACATCAATATATGGTTGCCTTTCACCTGCCTCCAGCTGGGGACCTGGCTGGAGACCTGGATTGCAATCTGGGTATGTGCCCTGACTGGGGAATTGAACCAGCGACCTTTGGGTTTGCAGGCTGGTGCCTCCTTATCCACTGTGCCATCAGTCAGGTCTAAATGGTTTAGCCAGGGTCTAAATGGTTTTATAATGTTTATATCCAGCTCCTAACTGAAAATTGCAAAGTGTAGTGTACTGCATGAACTAATTACTAAAGATCTGAATTAGCCAAGAATGTTAAATTTTAATTTCAAAGTCCATAGTTCCTTTATTTTACTTTCCTTACAGGGAGACCTCTCCCTGCTTTCAATTTTCAATGACCAACAATTTACAGGAGTTGGTCATACTCCTCCCACAACATATGTGAATGAATCCAATCAGGTCTCAGGAAGTTGCTAAGAGAACTTCAGGAATAGATACTTCTAAGAATGACAGAAGTCGATAATGTAAGAGGCTTCTGTTTAAATGGCCGGGTACTCTACCTATCGTATTGTAATAGTATACTCCATTATGGATCTATTAACACAATTCATTAGCTCTATGACTTATACGATATAAGCTCTCCTATCTCTCCTATGGAAGCTCCCTGATGTCCCAACCCCCACCAACCCCCGTGGCAGGCAAGTCACCCCTTTCATGTGGCTGCTGTGGGCTCTTACTGCGCCCATCACAGTGAATCATACACACTCAGTCACAAGTCTGTCCCATCTGGAAAGCAGAGTCCCTGCCTTATTGCTTTTATCCTTCGCCTCTAATGCACATACAGGCAATGCATTTAAATGAAAGAAAGAATAAACGAATGTCAATGAATGTAGTTTTATTTGGGGTCTCTGATAATACACTGACATAATAATCATTAACCTTAAAATTGATATTCACTCATATACCTATTTCACCTTTCTATTTGGGGAAAAACATAATAAAAAATAGCCTGTATTCTGGAGTCACTATCAATTTTTTTTTTCCTTTTAAGATAACCTAGTTGTAACAACCAGTCAACCACATTAAGGAAGGTGCCAACAGAGCCTAGCGATCCAAACAAAGTTCCAACAAAGAAATTAAACAAGTAGAGGAAGTCAAATTTGATTTGCAAACAGGTTGTAGACAGTATCAACATAGCAGAGCACCACATCTCACAACTGTTTGCCAAATTGTAATTAGTAATATCACTGCTCCTTTTAAAAAGATACTTTAAAATTGAGGTATGATTGACATACCAAAAAGCCATATGTGTTTAATGAGTACATTTTGGTGAGTTGGAAGGCAAGTAAAACTTACGAAAATGTCAGAAACAATGCTATAAACTTCACTATTGCCTCTAGAAGTTGTTCCCCTCCTCCTTTTTTTTTTTTTTTTTTTGTTTTTGTAGTAAGAACATTTAACATAAGATCTATTTTCTTAACAGGTTTTGAAATATGTAGAGTACAGTAACATTATTAACGGTACGCACCACACTTAGCCTGCATGTCTAAGACTTACTCTGCTTGCAAAACTGAAACAATGTGTCCTCTGACTGACTTCATCCCCCAGCCACCCCGCCAAAAGCCTCTGTTAATGACTATTCCACTCTCTGCCGCTATCACTGCTCTTTATGTAAACAAATTAATAGAATAGTTTGATAGATGTTTGCTTGTGCTTCAGACATTTTTGGCTAGAAGATGCTTTTGTATAAGTCTGCGGGAACTACATCCCAGTGTTAGGAATGCCATGTAGTTTTTTTTCTTCATTGTATGTTTGCATATGTTTAAGAAAAGAAAAGCATGAGAAAAAATTCAAATAGCACAAAAAGGTACACACTTCAAAACGCCTCCCTCCCACCTTTGTACCTCCATCCTGGTGCCCATCACCTGAGGCAAATGAATATATATTCATGTATATCTTGAATTTAGAGAGAATTCTAAGCATATGTAAGGAAGGTCTTAAAGAGTTATATATACACATAGTTACATATAGTATTATGTTAAAGAGTTTTATTTGGCATGTAGGATCATAAAAAATGATCTGAGTCATTAATTTTTATGTTAGTTATGGAGCTGATCCTTCTTAATCGCTTATAATCAGATGCCCAAGGGACAAGGTCTCAAAGAAATGCAATCCCATGTTAGTTTCCCAGCAGCGCTGTAACAAACGACACAAACCGGGTGGCGTACCCAGCAGAAATCTATTCTCTCGTGGTTCTGGAGGCCAGAAGCCTCCGAACCAGCTGTTGGCAGGGCCAGCCTCCTCTGGAAGGATCGAGGGGAATTTTCTTTCCTCTTCTGACTTCTGGGGGCTTCAGCCATTCCCTGGCTTGTGGAGGTATACATATAATTTCTGTTTCTGTCTTCGGTCTTCACTGGGCTTTCTTTTCTCCGTATGCCGCTATGTTTCAAATCTCCTCTACTCTTTTATTGGGACACCAGCCAATCATCTAGGGTTCATCCTTCATCTAGGATGATCTCAGCAGGAGAAACTTAACTGCATCTGTAAGGACCTTCTTCTTCTTCTTCTTCTTCTTCTTCTTCTTCTTCTTCTTCTTCTTCTTCTTCTTCTTCTTCTTCTTCTTCTTTTGTAAAGATTTTACTTATTATTTTTAGAGAGAGGGGAAAGGATAGAGGCAGAGAGGGAGGGAGACATCAGTCCCTCTCAGATTGCCTTTCACTTGCCTCCAGCTACAGACCTGGCTTACAACCTGGCTTACAACCTGATTATGTTGCCCTGGCTGGAGAATCGAACCGGCAACCTTTGGATTCGCAGGCCAGCACCTTATCTACTGTGCCACCAGCCAGGGAGTTAAGAACCTTCTTTTTAAGTAAGATCACACTCATAGGTACTGGGGATCAGGACTTGGACATATCATTTTTTATGGGAGATGTGTGTGCAATGCAACCAATTGCAAATCCTCACATGTAGAAAAGCCACAGGTTTCTCCCTGGCCCAACATCTGGCACTTAGGATTTCTGCAGATATCCAAGGGGCTGGGCAGATGGCTAGTTTGCTCTGGACATGAACCAGATCTCCATCTGGTAGACACTGAAGACGTAAGCCCCTATTCTGGGATTCTCATCCCCCTCCTCCTCCTCTCTCCCTACAAGAATTTACTGAGTGCTTATGACGTGCCAGTCATAACTCTAGGGTACTGGGGATCTAAGAGTAAGTAAAATGAACCTTACCCTTAACGAGCTAATGTTCTAGTGGGGAAGACAACTTATAAATGAATAAAACCTAATATGTCAGGTGATATGAGCCGCCACCAACACCAACACCACCACCACCAACAACAACCAGGAAGGGGACAGAGAATGACTATTTTAGACAAGAAGGTCACAAGAAGCATCTCTCATAAGCAGAGACCTGAATGAGAGAAGGAGCTGGCCACACAGTGATCCGTGACAGAGGGAACAAGTGCAAATGTCTTGTGATTGTTATAAAAAATTATGTCCATGCATGCTTGATACTCTTCAAGAACTGGAGTTTTCCTTTCCTGCCTCTGCATGTGGGCTGAATTGGAAATAAATGGAACACGGCAGAATGGATGATATGTTACTTGAGGTTAGGTTTTAAAAAAGATTACAGCTTCCATTCTGGGTGCTTATTCCCTCTCAGATCGCTGTCCCTGGGGGAAGCCAGCTGCCAAAACAGCGGTTCTCTGCTCTACAGAGAGGTCCATGTGGCAAGAAAACTGAGGGTGGCGTCTGGCCAGCTGCCATGGAGGAAACGACATAGTCCAAAATCCGTGAGGGCCGGAGGCACACCGGAGAGCCCACTGCTGACCTCGTGGGTGAGCTCAGCACTGGGCTGTCCTGGAGCTGGGCCTTCAGAGGAGGCGAAAGCCACAGCCCCAAGCTGGACTGCAACCTCATCAGGGACCTTGAGTCAGGACCACCAGATAAGCCATGGCAAGCTTTCTGACTCTCAAAAACTGTGAGAAATAATTTAGCTTTGTTATTTAAAGCTGCTACATGTTGGAATAATTTATTATGCAGCAATATGTAATAATTCCTGCCCTGAGATCGCAGCTGCTTGCCAAGTTGGAGGAATAGCAAGGGGCTCATTGCAGCTGGAACAATGTGAGCAGGAGGAGTATTGGTAAGTGATGATGCCAGAGAGCAAGTGGGGGCCAGCTCACAGAGAGCTGTGAGCAATAATAAAGACCCCAGCCTCTAATCTGAGTGAAGGGAGGATCCAGACTGCAAAGTTTTTTATTTGTTTTTATTTTTCTAAGATTTTATTTATTATTTTTAGAGAGAGGGAAAGGGAGGGAGGCAGAGAGGGAGAGAAACATCAATATATGGTTGTCTTTCACCTGCCTCCAGCCACAGACCTGGCTGGAGACCTGGCTTGCAACCTGGTTATGTGCCCTGGTTGGGGGCACCTTTGGGTGCAACCTTTGGGTTCTCAGGCTAGAGCCTTATCCACTGTGCCACTAGCCAGGGCTGGAACTCTGAATATTATTAACTGTAGCTTAGCCTAAAAATCATAGGGTATTGTAAAAACAGTGCAAATTGTGTTTATCTGCAATCATTAGAAAGTGGTATTTTTTCCCAATGGTATTGTAGTTTTTTTTTTTCAATTGGTATGACTAAAGTTGCTATTTTAAAACTTCCATCCACCACTAATTTATTTTTTTAATTATTTTTTAAAAGAACTTAAAAAAAGATTTTATTTATTATTTTTCAGAAAGAGGGGAAGGGAGAGAGGAAGAGAGGGAGAAAAACATGGATATATGGTTGTCTTTCACCTGCCTCCAGCTACAAACCTGGCTGGAGACCTGGCTTGCAACCTGGTTATGTGCCCTGGCTGGGAGTCAAACAAGTGACCTTTGGGTTCGCAGGCTGGTGCCTATCCACTGAGCGGACTGCAGAGTTTTGAGCAGAGGAGTGACATGAGAAAGGACAGACCTTATGGGACAATCAGTGAGGGGGAGTGTGTGGGAGAGCAATTGGAAGGCTATTGTCATGGGTGACAGCTTAACTTAGAGAGAGAGAGTGCTGATGGCACTGACAGGTGACAGGACTCCAGACAGATCCTGGGCACATCTGAAGAGCCTGGCCTGTACTCTAGAATTAGGGTAATTCTATGACAATTCAGGGGAAAAGATGAAGTCATAAAATTGGTTTTCAAAGCATGTGGCAGCTCTCACCTCTCTGTCCTTTTGGCTTCTTGTCCTCACACACGTATCTACCTTCCCTCTTCTACCTACTAAAATCTACTAGTGAAGAAACTATGGCCCTGGCTGGTGTGGCTCCGTTGGTTGGGCATTGTCCTGCAAAGTGAAAGGTCGCTGGTATGATTCCCAGCCAGGGCATATGCCTGGGTTACAGGCTCAATCCCAACTTGTGGCGCACACGGAGGCAGTCAGCTGGTGTTTCTCACATCAGTGTTCTCCCTCCCTCTCTCCCTCCCTCCCTCTCTCCCTCTCTCTCTCCCTCTCTCTCTCCCTCCCTCTCTCTCTCCCTCCCTCCCTCTCTCC
>PVIW01000873.1:240924-252891 GCA_004026585.1 Noctilio leporinus | reverse complement strand
ATCAATAGCCTTTATTTCTTTACACGAGCAATGTGCGAGTAGAAAATATCTGATAAAAAAATAAAGATATCCATTGTAGCAGCAACAAAAAACTGTTAACAAAGAGTATACTGCAGCTCTATAAGAAGAAAAGTAGAAACCATTACAGGGCATAAAAGAAGATCTGAATAAATGGAGAGGTTTTCCATGCCCATTAATAGGATGGTTTAATAGTATCAAAATGCAGATTCTCTATAAATTAAATTCAACCTCTATCAAAATGGCAGCTTTTTGGTTGTTTTTTGAGAAACATGATTTAGCCATGTCTACTTTGGAAAAGAAAGGTGGAGAGGATGTATTTAAGACACTACTAATCCATGCTCATTCAAACATTATAGTACTGGTTCAAGAATGGACAAAACGGACAATCGGAACAGAATAACAAATGGCTCAGAGACAGAGCCATGATAATTGGTACCTGGTCCCACATGTAAGTGTGGGAAAGGATGGACTATTTACTAGATGGGAAAACTGGCTTACTGTTTTGAGAAAAATAAAACTGAATCCCCACCTTCCACATAAATAAATGGTGGCTCCAAATGGACCTCTTTCCAAAGCTATCGTGAAGCTAATAAAATGATGAATATATAGATTGTTGTGACCCATGCGTAGGGAAGGACTTCTTAAAGTGCAAAAAGCCAAACCAAGGGATAAAACAAGATTTTCCGGACATTGTATGTTGTGCTTTTTGCTCGCTGCCGCAGCTATGGACTGCTGGGCTTCCAGGATCACTCATTCAGACAATTTTATTTGAGCCAGTTCAGTAGCTCTTTGGAGTGGTCCACTCTGCCAACGGGTAAATTCACCCCCAGGGACTCAGACACCCCTTCGATCCCTTATCTGAGACACTGTACAGATGGGGTCCCATCATTGTCACTTGCAGAAAATCTGTAAAAGCTGCCCTTTCCCCAGGCTTGGGGACATGCCTAATTTCAAGGCCAGCTTCTATCTTAGCCTTCTCTAGAGTCACTTCAATCAATCCTCCATGCTGGGCCTGAAGTGCAAAAACTCTTTGCTTTTCATTGGGCAAAGATGAATAGTAAGGACTCCTCAACTCTTAGAACCAGCACATATATAATTTAGTACATGTAATAGAATAAATAATTATGGGAAAGAAAAACCCAACATCCCCACTCCTCCTGCCCTCCACCATAGCAATGAGTTTTGAACATTCAGACACATCCTCACTCTATCCAGCACTCCCCACTTATTTATTCAGGGTGCCATCTGATACCAGTTTTATACCTAGGGCACCCTAAGGGCCTTTAGAATTTCTCTGAGATTTGGAAATAAACACCGATGTACATATTTCATATTTCATGCCTGGCACTTATTCTGAACTTGTAGGTGCTCTGCTGACATGTTGGATAAGGAGACCCCAGTCCCTGCCTCAAGCTGCCCACACCCCCAGGGGTGGATGACTGACACATAGAGGAACACGGCAGGGGGGTGGCAAGTCTAAGGAGGTGTGTATACGGGATGCCCCTGTTTCCTTGAGTGTGACAATGACTACAACGCTAAGCTTTCCCTGGCAATGCAGTTGCTCTGTGTTCTGAAGCTGACCATCCTTTTCAGTAGTTTAAAATCCTGGATGAACTAGTAGAGTTCATAATTAGAACTACTCATCAGTTGTGAACATCCTCAAAAGTAAGTGGTTGTAACCAACCCAATGTAAAAGTTACCAAAAAAAAAAAAAAAAATCTAAAAGAATAAAAACAGATAAGACATATCTTCAACCAAACTAGGCAACATCTTTAATTCAGTACTAATTAGGAAGTTTATGACTACAAGTAACAGAAAGTCTGACTCAGACTGACTTAATACGGCAATGCACTAACTCATACAATAGGAACTCCAAGACATGGCAGGGACAACGATAGCATCTATCACCCACATTTTTTTCTGCCTCTCCTCGATGTTGTCCATAGGATCCATCTGAAAGCTGGTTCACCCTGCGTTCCCAATGGGGCTATCCATAGCAGTTCGGGCCACACGATTCTCTTTCACATTCACAAGGTGAGAGGGCAAATGAAAGTCCTGACGGGCCAACTTCACATGCCCACTTCTGAATCAGTAACTGTCACCACAGGGACTGCTACTTGCTGTTTGGCTCAAATCTCAGTTGCTGAACCAAAAATGGGCAAAAGGAGGACAAGAAAGTACTGAAACTGGTTTAGGTCAAGTAGAGCACCTTCCTTGAGTGGAAACACAGGGGCTGGAGCCACTTTGCCTTGGATTTCCTTGGCTGCATGTGGGGGCGTTGGAGGCCTGAACAAATCCTGGTTCTGTTGAGAAGGAGGAAGAGGAGAACGGCTGTGGAGACGGCAACCACATGCGACAACCGCCAGCTCTGATCTGTGGTACATACAACGCAGAGAAGGGCAGCCAGATGCTGAGAAGACTGACGGAAGGGCTGGAGAAGACATCAGGGAGACCTGCAGGGGAGGTTTCCGACGAATGCTCCACACCGTGTGTCAGGAGGAAGAATCACACTCCCTCGTTGGAAGCAATCGGAACAAGATGCTCGCGCTGGTTATGGGAGTTCCCAGGGGTCACTGAGAAGTGTCAGGGGAGGTGGGGCGAAATGCAGGCACACACACTCTTGCTGTAGTTGCAGGAAGCAGTCAGGCAGTGAAGTAGGGTAGGAAAAAATACCGAGGAATTGTGAATAGCTCCATGGTTGTGGATCACTGCCGACGGGGGGTGCATAAAGGGCTGAGACATCACATACACCCCTGTGTGTTACGGGAACAGGGGAGGATTTCGTCAGCTTGAGAACACCACTTTAGTTCCTCCTCCACTCTGACCTCCTCCAAATGCTCTTCCAGGAATGCTCATCTAATAACCTCCTTCGCTTCTGCCACGGACTGCCTGTATGTTCTTGGAAAGTTGTTTAATGTCTCTGTACTTTGTTTTGCTCTTTGTAAAATAATCATGGGACCTACCCTCATAGGCTGTTATGCGGGTTAAATAAATTATTATACGTAAAGCACTTAAAGTACTTGGAACTTAGCAGAATGTGATGATGGTGGTGATGATTAAAAGAGGAATAGTAAAAAGGAAATATATAAAAAACAGAATAATATTGCCATTGAGCAAACCTAAGCCTGTGAAATACTATGGACAGTGCCTCCTTTGCACCTCCCACTTTCTTCCTTTTTGAACAGAATGTCTCTAGCTGCTGTCCTTAGCCTGTCCCACCACTGTATTTTTCAGGTATGAAGGCAGATGGCTCGTCACATTAGTGTCATAGGTCCACAGATGGAGAGGGATGGTGCTTCAGTTGTTGGACTTGGTGAACTACCCGAGGAGTCTCAGCCACACTTGAGCATGATTTAGATGATGAGATTTCGCCCTTTCAAGCGATACCGTAATAAGGTGAGACTTTCGGGGAACTTGGGAGGAGACAGGTGCATTCTGCACGTGGGAGGGACATAAATCCTAGAGGGCCAGAGGGAGGACAAGACTCAAGGGGTCAATGAATCCCTATCTCCTAGTATTCTCTTCCCACGTGATCCCCTCCTCTTGAGTTGAGTGGGACTTGTGATTTGCTTCTCACTAGTAGAATATGGCAGAGATGGTAGAATGTCACCTCTGTACATTGAATACATTGGATAAGGTTATAGCTTCCATCTTGCTAGTGGACTCTATTGACTTTGTCCCTCGCTGGCTTTGATGAAGTGAGATGCCCTAGGGAGAGGTCCAGGGGGCAAGTTGCTTACAGTGGCCCCAGCAGCCAGCCAGCAGGATGCTGAGGCCACAATCTGACCACTGACAAGAAACTGAATTGTGCCAACAGGAGAGGAACAAACAATGCAATAGAGAATGGGCAGAGAAGAGAGTTCACAGAACACAGTGGCTCTCAAACACAGATAAAGATGCTCAGTTTCTCTTGTAGTAAGAAGAGACTAAATTAGCCCTGGCCAGTATGGCTCAGTTGGTTAGAGCATCACCCCTTAAACTGGAAGGTCATGGGTTCCAATTCCTCGTCAGGGCATGTACCCAGGTTCCAGGTTTGTTCCCTGCCAGGGCATGCACAAAAAGCAGCCAATCCATGTGTCTCTCTTGCATCAATGTTTCTCTTCCTCTAGCTCTCCCTCCTTTCCCCTCTCTTTAATATCAGTAAGCATGTTCTCAGAAGGATCAAAAAAAAAAAAAAAAAAAAAAATCAAAGTAAAATTACAATAAGACACCACTTTTAAACCTAGCAGTTGACCAAGATAAACAAGTTGGATAACCCTGTGTTGAGGAAGAGGGGAAACAGACACCCTCATGCATGTGAATACAAATTGGTATAATCTCTATGGAGGGTAATGTGATTAAAAAAAACCTATCAAAATATCAAAATATGCTATAACAATTGTATTTCTAGAAGTTTTACCTACATATATATCTGCCCATGATATATGTTCAAAAACATTCACTGAAGCACAGTTTGTAACAGGGAAAGGCTGAAAATAACCAACATGTGTATTAACAGGGTACTATTTAAATACACAGTTAAAACAAACATATAAATGAGGGAGTTCTACATGTACTGATATGAAACAGTTTCCAAGGCTGTTAAAAACAAAGAATGGAACATTGCATAATGTATGTTATTGGTACAAAAATTATTTATATATATCAGACATGTTTGAACATGCAAAGAACACTTGTGGAAAAATACACAATAGGCAGATAACAGCCTGCTTCAAGGATGAGGAATGAGGTGGCTGGATAGGCAGAAATGAGAGGGACACCTCTCATTGTCTAGATTTTGAAAATATTTTACTTTATTATTATCATTTTTAATCTTCACCCAAGGCAAGAAAGGGAGAATCAGAAGGCGTGAAACAAACATCAGCTGTTTGCCTCTTGTACGCACCCCAACGGGGCATGCAACTCACAACCCAGGCTGTGCCCTGACCAGGAATGGAACCTGCGACCTTTCAGTTTGCGGAATGATGCCCAACCAACTGAGCCACAGTGGCCAGGGCTAGATTTTGAATATTTTAGATGAAATTTATAAATATATTCTCTATTTGTGGTTAATAAAGATGTTAAAGAGAGGTTTTTGATGCCAAATGCCCTCTTCAGGACTAAAAGGGAGAAACCCTTTGAGGCAGCAAGAATACCCAGTGAATGCCCCTTCTGTTGGCATGAAAGGGAGAACGCCCACTGCCTTTTTAAAGGGCATCTTAAAATAGAGCATTGGAAAGCTCAGTGGGCTGAGCCCTTTATGATTGTCGGTTAGAAGATGGTTAGGGAAAGAGCCACTTTTCGGTCCTCTATATTCCAGAAGGTGGTTTTGTCCTGTGAACATGTTTAAGATTTGGAGACTGTGCTAGAAGAGCTGAGAGCCCCGTGCAAAGCAGGTGGGGATGGATGCCTTGGGGGAGAGGTCCCCATACCTTTTTTTCCTCCTTTTTCTTCTATCTTCATCCCAACCAATGCCACTGACACTCTTCCCTGGGTCCAGCCTTTGACACAGGCTCTGCAGCTGCTGCCGCAGGCCCCTCCTGCCTCCTTCCCTCCATAAGCCTGGAGCAGTCCTCGCTGGCACTCCTGCAGCTGTGACTCATTGCAAATGCTTTGCATTCCGGGATGTTCTGCAGGCTTTTGGGTCTCCCCTGTGGCTTGAAGCATTAGGCAAGTTGAAAGCAAGTTGAAAAAGAAGCTCCACAGCTGCCAAAACATTGCAGGGATGAGGGGGAAAATGGTTAAGAAGGCTGAAAAGGTTCTGTGCTGCCAGGACTCCAGGCAGCCGCCCCCTGGCTTCGGCCTGCTGGTAACTTGAGCAGGGCTGGGCAGGCGGAGGAGGCTGAGTCAGGGGCTTGTCCAAGCTCCACTGAGGCCCATTCACACATCTAGGAGCACTGCATACCATCTGGAGACCATCTCCATCTGTCCATCAGGGAAGGGCTAGCTTGAAGCTACTCTGAAAAGTGGAATTAAGTGTGTCTCATTCGGAAATGTTGTATCCAAGATGAGTTAACCTTTAAGTCACTGGAATTATTTTGTAGGCTCATTCCTCCTCTCTGTCACCTACGACTGAACACAATTATGGTTTATATTCAGGTCAACTGATGTCAACTTTTAAAATAGTAGTTCTTTTTTCTCCCTTAAAGTTATGGGACCCTATATTGAAGGCTTTAGGTAAAAGACGTAAATGCCAATCTGCCAGGTTAATGAAACAGAGATGGGTAGGAACTAGGGGAGGGAAAAACCCTGCCCACTCACCTCCACCTTCTTTTCTTTCCTGTTCCTCTATACCGACTGCAATGAAGCATAACTAAAAAAAATCTTTTAAATACATTTTATCAAGATAAATTTACATACAATAAAATATACTTTGATGAGTTTTGGAAAATGTATATGCTCATGTAAGGCATAATTTGAAACCACTGGCTTAGTAGATGGGAACACGATGAAATAAATGTACAATTCTGAGGTGGGGGGGGTCAACAATATTTAATATTCACCTATGTTATCACATTAAGGCCCCTTCACTGTCAAAAAATGAATACTATGCAATTTAGTTTTACTTGGACTTCATAGAAAAATACCATTTGAATTTAAACAGAAAACAAAATTGAAGTAAAATATAAAGAATTGCTCAATTTCCAATAATTTCTTCTTTATAAGATATATTAAGCCCTGGCTGGTGGCACAGTGGATAAGGCGCCGGCCTGCAAACCCAAAGATCACTGGTTTGATTCCCAGCCAGGGCACATAACCAGGTTGCAAACCAGGTCTCCAGTCAGATCTGTAGCTGGAGGCAGGTGAAAGGCAACCATACACGGATGTCTCCCTCCCTCTCTGCCTCTCTCCTTTCCCTCTCTCTAAAAATAATTAATAAAATCATCTAAAGTTAAAAAAAAAAAAATAGAAAAGAAATATTAGCTCCTGAACTTCTGGTCAAGATGGTAGCATTGGTAGACATGGCTCACCTCTTCGCACAACCACATCAAAATTACAACTAAAATATAGAGCAACTATCAGCCAGAACTGTCAGAAATCGAGATGAATGAAAGTCTGACAACTATGGAATTAAAGAAACCACATCCATCCAGACTAACAGGAGAGGTGGAAATGTGGAACAAACTTGTCTCTCACACGCACGTGGTGGATGAAAATACAGGAGGGATATATCAGGAGCTAGGAGTCCCAGCCCAGGGTTCCAGTGCCAGGAAGATAAGTCCCTACCACTCTGGTTACAATAATCAGAGGGGACTGAGTCTGTGGAAGAAACTTCTGGAGCCCCAAGCAGTTCCTCTTAAAAAACTTATACACGGACTCACCTCATAATCACTCCCTCTGAGCTCCAGCAGCGGGGTATCGGCTAGAAAGGCACTGGTGGTACACAGGGAGAAACTGAAGTGTCTGGCATTAAGGTAAACAAAAAGTTTTTCTAAACTTTACCTCCACAGAGATGGCAAGTTGGCGCCATATCTGAGACTCCATCAACCTGGTTAACATTGTTAGAACTTCCTTGGAGATACTGAGACTCTGCTCCACCCAACTTATGGGCCCACCCACGCTACTTTTCCATATGAATGGCTGGTTTTTGCTCCTGCTCCACAACTTCCTAAATACTATCAAACAAGCATCAGCTGGCCTCAGTGAGTCCGAGGCCTGGCACTAGCAGCAACCAGCCTAGGTTGATACCTTGGCTTCACCTGGGAATCTCCGAGCCCAGCACAAGCTTTCTTGGATTGCTTTATAGCCCAGGCAGGGTGCCCCCAGAAAAGACACAGGTGGGGGCTGATTTTGGCCTGCACCACCTGGGAAACCTCAGGACCAGCACACCCAGTGGACAGCTACAGATCATGTTGGAGCACCCCCACCCTGACCCTGAAAAGCTGACCTTCCACAGAGGACAGAGGTTGCTGGTAAGTGGTTACAGCCAGTCCTTGCAGCTGACTAGCCTGGGTAAATCCCTTCTATTGATCTGTCAATAGCAATCAAGGGTTAACCACAAGAAGAGGGTGTATTCAGCCCACAGGAAGGGCACACCTTGAGTACCCAGCCTGGATGATAGGGGAGCCCGTGCCACTGGACCCTATAGGACACCTACCACCTTAGGCCATACTACCAAGACAGGAAGTCACAGCAGCTCTACCCAACGCATGGAAACAAACACAGGGAGGCTTCCAAAATGAGGAGGCAAAGAAGTATGGCCCAAATGAAAGAACAGATCAAAACTCCAGAAAAGGAGCTAAATGAAATGGAGCTAAGCATTCTATCAGATAAAGAGTTCAAAACACTGGTTATAAGAATGCTTAAGAAATTTAGTGAGGACCTCAATAGCATAAAAAAGATCCAGTCATAAAAGAAGGGTACACTAATTGAAATAAAGAACAATTTATAGGGAAACAACCATAGAGTGGATGAAGCAGAGAATCAAATCAATGATATGGAACATGAAAAAGCGAAAAATAATCAATCAGAGCAACAAAAATAAAAAAGAACCCAAAAGAAAGAGGATAGTATAAGCAGCCTCTGGGACAACTTCTAGAGGTCCAACATTAACGTCATAGGGGTGCCAGAAGGAAAAGAGAAAGAGCAAGAAATTGGAACTCTACTTGAAAAAAATAATGAAATAAAACTTCCCTAATTTGGTGAAGGAACTAGACATGCAAGTCCAGGAAACACGGAGAGTCCCAAATAAGATGGATGCAAAAATGCCCACTCTAAGACACATCATAATTAAACTGCCAAAGGTTAAAGATAAAGAGAGAATCTTAAAAGAGTAAGAGAAAATAAGTTAGTTACCTAAAGCTGATTTGTCAAAACAAACAAACAAAACAAACAAACAAACAAACAAACTGCAGGCTAGAAGTGATAGACAAGAAATATTCAAAGTCATGTAAATCAGGGGTCTACAGCCAAGATTGCTCTACCCAGCAAAGTTACCATTTAGGATGGAAGAGCAGATAAAGAGCTTCCCAGACAAGGAAAAAACCAAATGAGTTCATCATCACCAAACCATTAATATATGAAATATTAAAGGGACTTATTTAAGAAAAAGAAGAGCCAAACAATGAACAATAAAACGTGAATAAATATAAATCTATTAATAATTGAATATAAAAAACAAACTAAGTGAAGAAGAAGAACAGAGACAGATTCATGGGTACAGAGAGCATTTTGATGGTAGCCATTTTGATGAGAGGTGTGTATGGGGGAATGGGTGTAGAGGTGAGAGGATTAATAAGTACAAATAGGTACAGAATAGCCATGGGGATGTAAAGTACAGTATAGGAAATGGAGTAGCCAAAGAAAATACGCATGTCCATATATAAATAATGGTGTGGGGATCACCTGAGGGAGGGCAGCTGCTGCGTGGAGGAGGGCAAAGGGGGAAAAATCAGGACAACTGTAATAGCATAATCAAGAAAATGTAATTAAATGAAGAAATATTAGCTCCTAAAAGATCTTTTTAGGAAGAGATTTTGAAAGTTGTTATGCATTTTTGGACCAGGTTTTTAATTCAGATGTTGATTGACCCCCTTCTATGAAAGATGGGGATAATACCAGTCTGATACTTTCTCCCATCTTCATTTCTTCTCTCCTCAACTTTTATATTATTATTTTTAAAAAAGATTTTAATATTTTTAGAGAGCGGGAAAGGGAAGGAGGAAGAAAGGGAGAGAAACATCAATGTATGGTTGCCTTTCACCTGCCTCCAGCTGGTGACTTGGCTGGAGACCTGGCTTGTAACCTGGTTATGTGCCCTGACTGGGATCAAACCAGCGACCTTTGTTTTTGAAGATGTTGCTCAATCCACTGAGCCACACCAGCCAGGGCTTATATTATTATTTTTATATTGATGAATTTTTAACATTAGCATTCTCTTGAGTGATAATCTAACAGTTTGTAGCAGTCTACATTTAAACGGATTTGGTGGGTGTTCCCCAAAAGACCTTTATATGGCTTCTGTGTTTCTTTTTTTCCCCATATTTTAAATTATCTTAAATGCCAGGATCTCACCAAGGTCTATCCGATCCATTTCCACTTTTCTTTGATTCTAAAAGCTACCAGATACCCATCTAATACATTCCATTTCTGCTTAAGGAACCATAGTTATTTTCTATTATTTACAATCAATATTTCAATACAATATATCTGAGTTCAGGATCCAAAACTCAACTGAGAAAACCTCAATATTGGCAATCAACGTGAAAAAGACCTAGGATTTTAGTGTATGATGATGTAATGGGTGTCAATAAAGTGGCTATAGTGGGCAGGACAAAGTAGATCAGAGACTACTTCATTCTCCTACTCTTGTTAACTACAACTAGGGTGTATTTAACTGGTCAAAGGTGTGATGCAGACAGGGACAAATGAAAATGTGCACAGTTGGAGTTATGTTACCACTGTAATAATTTCATGGAAATGTAATGGTACAAAGACAGACGCAAAATGGCCTTTAAAAATAGAACAATGCCCCCCACACAAGTTCTTGGCTCTGTGTGTGTATTACAAAAAGTGAGAGAAAGTGAGAACAGAGCCTTTCCAGATGGGACAAGGATGAGAAATAAGTGTTGTTTGGATACTAACTTCCATCATTAGTAGAATAATCTCTGAGGGACCATTTCCTGGGCTCCAACCAGACTAGAAAGACACTTTGCTATTGGGGGTACAGATATCTTCTTCCCCCGAAGTGTTCGTAAACTAACTAACTAGTTGTACCAGAGACTCCAGATGATTCACTGTTTCCATTATGGAAGAAATAAAAGATCAAAATTTACTTAAATATTCCAAAGGTATACTCTTGTAGTCTTGCTTTGCCTTCTGGTTTCCAATGTATTCAAATGAGTAATAAACCCCAGACCCTATTCTTTCCTTGCAACTTTATAATAAATCTAAAGCCATTTCTATCAGCCCAATGTCCCTGAGGAAAATGTTGATTATGTTGAAATAGCTATTTCAAGTAAAGAATGATAAATGTATCTTATTTGTGTATTACTTGCACATTTCTTCCAACTTCTATGTGGAATGTACAAATTAAAGTAATCAAGGGTGTTTTGCATTTGAGAGAAATCAAAACCTCAACTTTTTACTAGTTTGTATGTGAACTGGTTCTACCACTCTCAGAATCCACTGGCATCAAAAATGGAGAGAAGTGGAGAAATGGAGACCTCTCCACCTTCAACTCTCCTTGGCAGAGCACGCAGGGCTGAGGCTTCTCCTTGGAAATGCAATCTGGTGATTCAATACAGGCAGAATTTAGAGAGCCAAACAAGAGCTTCATTCAGGCTCTGGAGGGTTTCTACAAATAATACTGCTGTGAGAATCTTTCTGACTACTGAGCATGCATATTAATGAGCTTAACTTTTGTTCCTTGTTTTTCATTATGGCAAATAATCTGAGTTAAGCCATTCCACATACATTCTGTATGTGTCACATATAGAAATATGTGACACTTATTTCTGTAAAGTCTGATTGAGGCTAGTAGAGCAGTCTGTACCAATAGAATAGACTGTGAGCTCCTTCAGGTGGGGACTGGGAACAGTGGAGAGAGGGAAGCTTGGTTTATTGGGTTTTCTCTTCCCAGCACCTACGACAGTCACAAGCACAGAATAAAAGGCTGTTAGATTGAATTGAATGAAAAGAAATAGAACTAACTGATTCATCATTATATCAAAACCATACACAAACAAGGAATGCCTGCTAGGCTGCTAAAGAATTAATGGATAGCCCTGGCTGGTAGCACAGTGGTTAAGGCGCCGGCCTGCGAACCCAAAGGTCGCTGGTTCGATTCCCCAGCCAGGGCACATAACCAGGTTGCAAACTAGGTCTCCAGTCAGATCTGTGGCTGGAGACAGGTGAAAGGCAACCATACATTAATGTCTTCCTCCCTCTCTGCCTCTCTCTCTACCCCTCTCTCTAAAAATAATAAATAAAATCTTTAAAAAAAAAAAAAAAAAGAATTAATGGATA
>PVIW01000873.1:120140-240824 GCA_004026585.1 Noctilio leporinus | reverse complement strand
AACCATACATTGATGTCTCTCTCCCTCTCTGCCTCTCTCCCTTCCCCTCTTTCTAAAAATAATGAAATAAAAATCTTTAAAAAAAAAAAAAGAATTAATGGATAAAGTAATTTTTGACAGGGAGAGAAGCTAGGGGTGTATTTTCCCTTAATCTTGATATTATAGCTTGACCTATTGTATAATAATTTATTAAGAAATAAGGAAACAGCCCTGCCAGGTAGCTCAGTTGGTTAGAGTGTTGGCCTGATACCTCAAGGTTGTGGGTTCGATCTCTGGTCAGGGCGCATATAAGAATCAACCAATAAATGCATAAATTAGTGAAATAACAAATCTCTTTCTCTCTCAATCAGTCAATCCATAAAAAGAAAAAGAAAGAAAAAAACAGAGGAGGACCCTTTTAAAGAAAGTAAATACAAACAGCATCTTTTAATTATAATTGTCATATTAGGTTTGTTGCTTAGAAAAAATGAATTGCTAACAATTCCAAAATAAAAACCCACAAGACAGTTAAATGTATAATTACATTTACCTTAAAAATAGTTTCATTCCATTTCTCTTCACTAAAATTTAATTCTCCCTCTTTTAAAAACATTTAAAAACCCAAAATTAATAATTAAACCATTTTAATGGAGAAAGCACACATACTAAAAATAGGGTGGAATGGATTAATAATTACATAGGGAAATGGATTAATAACCACATAGAGAAAATTAAAAAGGCTTCTAAAAGCTGTTTGCTCAGCCCTATGCAAATAAGTGTTTTAAAATGCATGAAATAGATGACTTTCTAGTAGAATATCAGTCGCCAATGTCATCCCCAGAAGAGACAGACAATCAAAACACAGCAGTTACTATGAGTGAATTGTGGAATTTTGCCAACCTCCCTACCAAAGATAAACAAATCAATAATGCTCAGTCATATAATTTTACTAGTAAATTTTACCAATTTTTAAGTAATAGATGACACAAAATGTCCTAAAAGCATGTAGAAAAGAAGAAAAACCTGCAGGGCCTTGTGATGGAACCAGCCTTTAGCTGACACCACAGACCAAAAGCACTTATAAATATTGATATAGAGGCTCCAAAGAGTGTATTAGCAAGCAGATTCAACATCACCCAAAAGGAACAACACATCATAAAGATTCACATAAGAAATTTAAAGATGATTCCATCTTAGGAGGTATGTCTATATATTTCATCATATTACTATTTAAAAAGAGAAAAATTGTATGATCATCTCCATAACTGCTGAAAAAGTGAAAATTTCAACGATTCTTGAGTAAAATGCTTAATAAAATAGGTATAAATACGTAATATGATATGCGTATTAAATAACTAGAAAGTCGATGTTGTGCAGAGAAATACTAGGATGTCCTCCTTCACTATTATAACCAACCACCATTGTTCTGGAGGTAACAGCCCTCAATTAGACAACAAAAATAAATAAAAGCTATGAAAATTGGATTTTAAAATAGAGTTATTATTTATAAACAATGTAATTACACAACTAAAAACTAAAAAAAAAGTCACCTGAAAAAGTATGGTAACACTAAGGTAATTATGAACAAAGTAAATACTTTAAAATTATTAATATTCCTATTAGGAAAGCTATACAATTGTCAATGTTTAAATAATCTTTTTTTGTGTGTGTGTTCACTTACAGGAGTGGCAATTTTATGATGGGTCAGCCTAACACATCCAAGTAACAACTACTGAGAAAACACGATGGGTAAGAAGGACCATAAATAATGGTCACAAAGAAGACAAACTCCTTTAGGATAAAATTAAATAATATTCACAATTTATACAAATAAAACTTGAAAAAACTGTTATGGACACAAAACAAAACTTGAATGGAAAAGCACATTCTTTTCTTAGATAGGAGGCTTCAATATCATTAAGATGTTTACCTGGCTGGTGTAGCTCAGTGAATTGGCACTGCCCTGTGAACCCAAAGGTTGCTGGTTCCACTCCCAGTCAGGGCACATAACCAGGTTGCAAGCCAGGTCTCCAGCCAGGTCCTTAGCTGGAGGCAGGTGAAAGGCAACCATACATTGATGCTTCTCTCCCTTTCTTCCTTCCTGTCTGCCCTTCTCTCTGAAAATAATGAATAAAATCTTTTTTTAAAAAAAGGTGTTTATTGCCTCCCAATTAATCTAGAAATTTAACAATGTCAATGAAAACACCAAGAGAAAAAATTTTCAGAAGTAGAAAGACTGATTTTAAAGTTTTTATTCAGAAAATAACACCCTCAAAGTAATAACTGAGGACCTTACTTAAAAAAATGTGAAAATTAACATTTTATATTACCACACTATATTTACTAAAAGTAAGAAATTAATACTTTAACAACACTGTTAATTAAACTACCGACTTTATCAGGGGTGCCCAGTTTTTCCACTGATGTTTTTTTTTTCTGTCCAGGATCCTACACTTCATTTAGTCACCATGTCTACATAGTCTCTTCCAGATAATTCCTTAATCTATCTTTGTCTTTTTCATATCTTTGATGCTTTTGAAGAGACGTGGTCAAATATTTTGTAGAATGTCCCCCACTTCGAGTTTGTCTGATGTTACCTCATGATTAGACCAGGAAATGAATATGAATTTTAGGGGGAAAATAAAATAAAGTAAAGGAGGATAATGAGGGAAAACCAGTCTTACAAGATAGCATAACATTATAAAACTGTATCCAGACATTGTGCTTTGTGAATGAAGTCAATGAGAATAGAGTCTAGAATCCAGAGATAGACTTATACATGAATAGTTTTAGCAGGATATAGTGACGTTTTAATTAAATATGGGAAGGATTGATTATTCAACCAAAAGAATGTTTGAACAGTGAAAAGAATACTTCACCCTATATACCAATATAAATTTGAAATGGATCAGCAGATTTAAATGTAAACAAACAGTAAAAGTAATAGGGGAAAAAAGGCATGTGTTTTTATGATTAAATATTTAGAAAGTTCTTTGGAGAAATGATTTAGGAAGTTCTTTGGAGGAAGCAAGTATTAAACAAAAAAATCTCAGGAGAATTGGAAGTCCTAAGAAGTCTGCTATTCTGACCAAGAATTGGAGACTAGGTTAGTTTAAACCTCTGAAAATGTACTCCTGGTGGGGAATTCCAAGTATTCTCTCTGCGCCTGCTTAATGCTGTTGATACATAGATGCTGCGCCAGCGTCCACCCGGGCATCACCTGCGAAAGCCGGACATTTAGTTCGTGCTGCGGCTCGTTAACAAACAGGCCGTCAACCGTGACACCCGGCGGTCCCACTTTGCCCTGCGGTCACTCCGTCACACCCTGCGCCACTGTGTTGGCCGGCACATCCACCTCTCGGCCTGAATGGACGGACACCTTGTCAGCCGGCCTTACACGCCCTTCTTCATTGACAACTAGGGCCTCGTGAGCCTGGTCATCACGGTTTACGTCAAAGACACCCACGCCAAGTTTCCCGTCAGAGGGAAGACGTCGCAGGACCTGGAAAGCATGACGACTGGAGACACCATCGAGGTCCAGGCCCGATCAGGCTGCTGGTCCGCCAGGGCAAAGGAGAGTTTGACATCCGCTCGGACAAGAAATCCAGCCCGGCCATCGAGAAGGTCAAGTGTGTCGGCACCGTTGCCAGAGGACCAGGCGTCGTCAGAGGACCAGGTGACACCCTGGTGCTGTAGGCGATTGGCGTCATCGTGAAGGACTCAGATGACCACACCATGTGCCACCTGCTCTTGGCCAACTAGGCCGAGGTCGTCCTGCTGCTGCCTGAAGTGGAGGAACTGAGGAAGGAACGTTCTGCGGCCTCAGTCTCAGGTACCCGGGTGGAAGGCGCTGAGGGGCCGGCTGACGGGGGTGGGGCTTTGTGAATGAGGTGACGATCTGGGACTGCCCGCTGCCCCAGGAGAAGGAGCCGCAGATGCTGAAGCATGGACCCTGCCCATGATCCAGTAAGTCTTGCCTGCCCAACCTGACTGCGTGGGCCACCCCACGGAGCCTGCTTCTCCTTCTGAGGGCCGGGCACTGGCCATCACCACCCTGTGCACACTCACCTCTGTCTGCCATCTTTAATGTCACCTTCCCCACATCTCACCCTATGGCCCCTAGCGCAGTGTGGCCTGCCCACGGAACGGCCCCTTGGGGAACGGTTCTGTAACAGTGGGCCATCACAGCCACCTTTGGGGCAGGCTCCTGTCTGACCCTCACTAGTTCATAGCAGTGATGGTGACCCCCATCCTGTCCCTTCCTCATCCCCACACCACTACACTACTGGAGCAAGGCCACCGGCGCTGTGTTCCACCCACCCCTCCCAGAGCAGACCACAGTCTGAAAAAGTCAGTGTAGATATACAAGCTGTCCAGAGCTGTCGGTGCCAAGGAGTCAATCCCCTGCCACCACCTTGGGATCCTCGTCTGCTGCCCCTCACTACCTGCCTCAGGGCCAGGCCAGGCCTTAATGGCTAATACTACACATAGATCAACACCCAAAAGTCCTCTTGGTAGGGACTGCTGGGGGTGAGAGGGTGTCCCCGCCCCAGGACTCAGGGTGGAAGGAGCTGGCCACAAGCCCCTCTGGCTGGTACATGGTCCCTTCTGAAGCCTCCACATTTTCTCCAACACACCCAAACATTCAGCAGCTTTGGGAGTTCCCAGCTGTCAGCTCAGTGGTTAGATCCACCGCTTCAGGGTTCTGGGCTACCAGACCTGATAGCAGAGCTAAGATAGAGCCAATGTTTATTTATTCTTCTGTCCCGAACCCACCCCTCCTGTGCCCCAGTGTGGGGAAGATTTGGAGCAGATCCTTTTGTCTGAGCCACATTCTCAGTGGCCTCAATGTTGCTTTTAGACAACAGAGGGCTAGCCTTTGCATATCGGCTTTTTCAATCATCTGTGAGCAGAAAATCATTGAAATAAAACTTTGCTAATATTAAAAATAGTTATTTAGATTATTAGATTGACTTACAGCTATGTGTGGGTCAATAATTCTGTTACTGAAGTTCTTTCAGAAGACTGGGACAGATAGTTAAAACATCCTACTTTTTAAAGATCCTGATCCTTTATTTCTCTGAATGTCTGGGTTAGATATTTCTTTCCAATTTCTTACATTGTACAATCTCCCATTGAGAGTATTATATAATACTCTCTAAAGAAAAAGGAACACTTACACTCCATGGTATTTAGACTGTGGTATATAAATGAATCAGGGTTGTGTTTTTTCTTAAAAAAAAAAAAAAACACAAAAAACACAGACACTTTTGGATAGCATTTTGATTTTTCACTTAACCATATAACCTGAGGGTTGTTCTACACCCACCCATATAGAACTGCCTAATCTTTCTTTTCCATCTTTAAGCTGCATATTATTCCACTTTATGGAGGTAACATCATTTATTTAATTATTCCAATCAGTGGTCATTTACATTGCTGATAATCTTTTGCTGTCACCAATTCTGCAGTGAATTAGTTTACATGTAGGTCATTTTGCATGTATGAGAATATCTGAAGGATAAATGTGTAAAAGCAGGATTGCTGAGTTAAAGGGTATGGGCATTTTCAATTTTGTTATCTGTTGCCAAAATGCCCTCAAAAGGAGTTGTGACTATTCATGTTTCCACCAGCAAACATTTAAGAGTAACTGTTTCCTACTACCTTGATCAATAGAGCATGTTATCAAGCTTTTTGAACTTTGTCAATCTTACACAGTAGGTGAAAAGCAGTATCTTGTACTTTCATTTCAGAGTCTTCTCACAGAATGATTTAAAATGTATTGCTTTTTCACCTTTTGGCTAAGAGTAAGTGTGAATGATTTCAAATGTTATCTTCATTATATACCAGATTTATCTATTTGGTGCATTTCTGGTTTTTCATAGTTTATTCCTTTGGTCTCTCGTGTTTCTTCATATACTACTACTTTTTCATCACAGCAGCTGCATGCTATTCTACTCCATAGTGGGTGTACTGGGCTTTACTCTTCTTATCTCTAGGAAATTCCCTTGCTATTCTTATTGTTTTCTATATGAATTTGAGAGTTTTTCTGGCTTAAAAAAGGCCTGCTGCATTTTTACTGAGATCACATCACATTAAGAGGTTATTTTTATCAAGATCACATCACATTAAGAGATTATTTAGGGATAGCATTACTCACTTGTTAAAGCTTATCATGAAAGGCTTACCATTTCTTGGCAATATCTTTTGAGTCATGTCTTCCTTGTACTTATTACAACATCTTAAATAAAATGCTTTCTTAATAATTTAAAAAAAATATTTTATTATTTTTAGAGAGGGGAAGGGAAGGAGGCAGAGGGGGAGAAACATCAATATATGGTTGCCTTTCACTGCCTCCAGCTACAGATCTGGCTGGAGACTTGTCTTGCAACCTGGTTATATGCCCTCGCTGGGAATCAAACCAGCAACCTTTGGGTTCTCAGGCCGGAGCCTTATCCACTGTGCCACCAACCAGGGCTCTTAATATTTCTTCATGGCATCTTTGGAAACAGAGAAGACAGAAGATAAGGGATTAGGCTGATTATAGTGATAGAAAGTCCCAATCCAGTTTTATATCTAGTTGAAAATGCTTCATTAGTAGATTTTATATAAACTCAAAACCAAACTTTTCTACCAAGGATTAATTTTCTTATAGCATAAAGTTAGCAATACGCAAACACAATTATGCAGTGTATTTAATTTATTTGTTTATTTATGTATTTTATTTTTAGAGAGTGGGGGAGAAACATCGGTATGATAGAATACACCAGTTGCCTCTCTTATGCCTCCAACTGGGGACCTGGCCCATAACCCAGGCATGTGCCCTGATTGGGAACCAAACTAGCGACCTTTTTATCTGAAGGCAGGTGTTCAATCCACTGAACCACACCAGCCAGTGTATTTCTCGCATTGTGACCTGTGGCCAAGCACTGTTGAATGCATGTTGGTCACTGAGTAACAATCTCAAAAGAATTTTGAAACCAGAGTTGGCTTGAATGACAATGACACCCAGGACACTGGCCTATTTCCCAGAATTCCTTTCTGGTTTTCTAGCAAGTTTGGTCATGCCTAGGAATTTGCTCAATATGGTACTTGGACCAGTGGCTTCCTGAATGTGACACTGGGATTACTGGCATTTGTCTGCCCAATGGTTTCAGGACCTTAATGTTTAGATATACTACAGTGCCCTACTGGACTGGTGCTCAGGAAGCCCTGGCACAGGGTGCAGACAGGAACAGCAGTTTGAGAATGATGGAAGGCAAAGATCTTGAGAATGTTCTATTGTGAATACTGAGTTACATACCTGGGCACACTGGCATCCTAGCTGAAGGATCATCAAGTCTTAAAATAAATATCTAATGGATTTAAAAGCTATCTTTATGCCACCCTTGACAAATGGCCACTCACTACAGAGCAGCCAAGACTTGGTAAGCAGTTGACTATCTGTAGCAACCTGGCCACTTCCCACCGTCACCCTAGTTCAGGTTAATAAGAGGAGAGCAGAGAAAGAGCCTGCGTTAGTTACTGAATTACTTAGGACTCAGGTATGTGTTGACATACGTCCAAGTGTATTTTTGGATCACATTTCTAAAACAAATATTGTCTTCATAATTTTGTTTTAGTCAACACTTTTCTTCTCAATGCCATGTGTCATTGAGAGCCTATTTAGATAAAAAACATTTTAAAAAATGTAGAGCAGTACGATATAGGTAATGTCTGAGGTTTTGCTCCCACATAAATGAGAACATTCTTTAGCTGGTTGCTCTGCAACAAAAAGACCACTGTGCTCTAAAGTAGAATGTTATGCAAGAATCTGAATAGCATAGTTTACTGCGTGCTCAGCCTGTTCAGTGACAGACCAAAAAGTGGGACAAAGGCTAAAACCAAAAATGTGGGGCAAGTTTTAAGCAAAGGAGTTAAAGGCAGATGGATGATGAAATATTTAATTATCAAGGCAGAGACCAGCTTGTAAAATCTAGCTATAAAAGTATAAAGATGGGCTGTGATGGGATAGCAATTTCACTCAATGATCTCACTGGTCTGTTTGAGCATTAAGCGTTGCCAAAACCATAAAATTAGACCTCTCTGGACAGAGAATGGTGAAGGTGTCATATATCACTTGCCTTTTATTCCCACTCTAATGGCAACATCTTAAGCTATAAATATTAACTATTTATACATGAGAACTTAATGAAAGGTAAGACAAAATGAACAGCAAAAGAAAATTGTTACAGTAAATTAAGCACATGGCATTTTCAAGTCTAGACAAATAATATAACACACATTTCATGGTTCTTGTATTAATGAGATTTTGTCTCCACCAAGTCATATGAGGCATACTTTGTACAAACATGACAGCTCCCAAATCTTAAAATTTGCCTGGAGGCCCTGGCTGGTGGCACAGTGGATAAGACACTGGCCTGCAAACCCAAACGTTGCTGGTTCGATTCCCAGGCAGGGCACATAACCAGGTTGCAAGCCAGGTCTCCAGCCAGCTCTGTAGCTAGAGGTAAGTGAAAGGCAACCATACATTGATGTGTCGCTCCCTCTCTGACTCCCTCCCTCCCCTTCTCTTTAAAAATAATAACTAAAATCTTTAAAAAGAAAAAAGAAAAAAATTTGCTTGGAGTTTTTGGCCATAGGACTCAAGAAATTTCAGATGAGTGAAGCCCGAATCTTCCAGCTACTCAGAGCAATGTAAAACATGATTTAAACTAAGGGAAATTCTAGTTTCACTTGATGACAATTTTTCATTTCCTTTGGGGACCTGTATAGCTGAGAACCTGAGTGCCTTTACACATATACATATATTAATTCTTTCAGGGAACTGTCTGAGACTTCAGGGTCTGAATTCTGGAAAAGACTTCACACTGTTAATAATGTGGTTCCAGGGTGATTATGACAGGTTACAATGAAGGATATTTTCAGCCTTCTTCAACCTAGGGAATGTGGATTGACCAGCCCCAGGACCATTTTGATTCTGGGTACAAACATTTAGCTGCTCTTTGTACTGAAAAAACACAGATGACCTTCATGGGGCAATTTACTTGCTAAAACAACAGTCATTCTGCCCATAGCCTTGAAGGAGGCAAAGCAGGATGTGATCATGTTGGTTTATTCTTCTCTTGAAATAGCACTGGGGTTGTCTTCCCCAGCATGGAGACCACCCGCAGGGGAATTACCTAGAGTTTTGACTGAGTTACAATTCTTAGGACTCCACCTAGAGGTATTTATGTAGAGTCTGGTCCTGTGCTTTCCCACACTGCTGGGGGAGGTGGCAGAGCTCCCTACATGGCTGCCCCACTGCCACCTTGCAGCCGTGTGACCAGCATCTGTTTCCCTTAACCTGTGTCTTGCTTGGTGTACCTTGTTGAAAAACAAGGCCTACCTAGAATATTCACCACATTGAGGAAACATTTATCTAAAGCCTCTAGAATGGTGTCTGACAGACAGCAAAATGGTGAATGTTCATGATTTTAATAAAAACCACTCAAGAGTTAATCAATTTCGCATGGTAGTAAGCACCCCCCCCCCAATGTATGCAGCAGTACCCTTAAATCTTTTATTTGGGGGGGTTGTGGACGGTGAGCAGAGAAACTTTTGAAATGGGCAGTAGAAGCAAATCTTTGCCATCATATATCTCATTGAGAAAAATTCCCAGGACTTGAGGTGTCAGAAAGGAATGTCCTTCAACTTGGCCTTCCTCTGAGGAGCTGGCTCAGAAGGGCCCAAGCAAGATGCCTGTTACTTCCGTTGCCTAGATAACTTTCCACTTGCAATACCTGCGTGAGTGCTGACTCCCAGACCAGTCCCTGTGAAGTGCTGTGGTCTTCTTTCCCCACAGTCATCTTTAGTACATGTGGTCAGTCAACCATCAGAGGCAGAAGTTTTATGTAAGGGCTGATCTTGGGGTCTATTTACATATCGGTCCAAACCCATGATCTCTAGCCTCCAAAAAAGTTGTGGATGCAAAGTTAATATCTACTTGAAACTTAGAAGACATTCACTCCTTTATATAAACAAAATATAACAAAATGTGGTAGTCTCTCTCACAAAGGCAAATTAATTGACCAACTATCACCTCCCATGAACCCCATCTTTTTGTGTCTTCCCTTCAATATGTTTCAGTTGCAGGGAGGGCACATAGTAAATTACTGTCTGGTATATAGAGAGAAGAGTCTGTCATTGGGAAGACTTGGAAACATACTGGGGATTCTACCCCTGCACCTTCCCCATGCCCTGCAATTGTGAATGCAGTGATTACTTACTTCAAAGTAAATAGAAGTCCAAAAAATGGGGGAAAAGAGAGCAAACTCTGGGGTGAGGGGACAGCAAGGTAGAGAGATGTGAACATTTGTGGCTACGTTTAGAGAGCAGTGTATCGCCAGAAGGAAATACTTCTTGATCTCTGTAGGAAACTGCAACTGAGTTACTATGGGGTGTAAGTTGGGGAGTGCCTGTAATTCTAAATATCTAGTTAGGCATTTTCATTTGGTACAAATACAGCAATCAGTCTCTTAAAATAGTACCCTCAAGTTCATCTAGACATGTACTTCACGCACTTTTGCTGCTTCCTAAGAGCTATTTTAACTTTCTTTTCTTCGGTTGTGAAAAAAGCAAGGCCCCTTTTGTCTGGTTCCAGATAGTTTGCCTTTTCTCAAGGCTTCTCCCAGTTCAGCCCTTTCCATGAACTTTGGACATTTAATTTTCCTACTAAAGTGTAAACTTCATGAAAACAAGAATTTTAATATTTTAAAATTCATGACTATCTCTAGCACCTAGAATCAAGTGCCAGTCCAGATACACATAACTCAATAAAGCACCTATGATGTGCTGCCCCATGGATGATCCAATGGTGATTAAGATATACTCCTTACCTTGAAAGAACTTGCAAATGACTCAGAATGAGATCCATAATCAGCCCCAAATCCAGTGCGACTGTTGAGGTAAATGTTAATGGTGGCACTGTGAACAGAATAGATCTCCCCGAATGCAGAGGTTGAGACCTAATCCCCAGGGTGCTAGTTTGGAGGTGAAGCCTTTGGGAGGCAATTAGGTCATTAAGGCAGAGCCCTCATGGACAGGATTAGTGTCCTTATAAAAGGGACCCCAAAGAGACACCCTTTGTGCCTTCTGCCACGTGAGGGAGGCTGCAGTGAGGAGACAGCTGGCAGTGAGACAGGGCTCTCTGAACACCGAATCTGCGGGTGCCATGATCTTGGACTTCTCAGCCTCCAGAACTTTGAGAAATGTTTACATGCCACCCAGTTTGCCTCTTTTGGCTATAGCAGCCTCTATGGACTATGACAGGAAGCTCACAAGCAGTTAATTTCAACCAGAGGATTGAGGAAAGGCTTCATAAGACACGGCCCTCAAAGGCAGAATTTCCATCAGGGATATGAGGTTATTTTTGGTCAAATGATGACTAATTTGAGCTCTTCTGGATCTGAGAGACAGAACCCTATCTCAAAATAGCTTAAGCTAATGAAGGAAAGTATGACTGGCAAATCTAGGGGTGGCGTTTGCTTCAGCTCCCCAGAATGCTCACCCTGTCCACGGGCGTAAACTGCGTGCTCTACTACGGCAGGTGGCTATAATCCATACTGCAGGTGGAAGTTTGGCCACAGATGGCTCCATGCTCACATGACACCACGTGCCACTGGATTATACTTAATAGCTATAGATTATCTGCATTTCAGGGCCAGCAAATAGAGGAGACACTTTGTTGGGCAACCACTACAAGTAACTAAAATGCACGCATGCTTAGGTGAATAGCATGCAGTTGGCTGCGACAGAAACCTGACTGCTAAACGGTAGGCAGTGGCAGATCAGGCAGGAGTCAAGTTGGACCAGGCTGTGGGGACTAAGTGCAGTGGGCAAAGGGCTTCCATGGAAGGGATGCTATGGTCAGACCCACGTCACTCTCTTCCCCTTTCTCCGAAAGAGCTTCTGGGCTTTTTGGAAATGTCTAAGCTGTCAGACCATCAACATCATGCACTAAGTCTTCCTCCCCTACGTTTGCTATTTCCTTCTCCCGTCCATACAGTCCCATGTCAAGTCTACATGCAGTCCCTACATCCTGGCCATTCCATTTCCCCATCTAATACCGTTTCGGGGAATGCCTTGTCCAGCACTGCAATTCTTACTACACCTTGAATCCCACTTTTCAGTCAATGGGCACCAACGGAAGGGCAGGGGGCATGGGAATTGAAACGGAAATGAAGCCTCGATCTGCAAGGATCTTGGGCTTGAGAACTACAGTCGGCTTCCCAACCCTGGACTGAGTAGTTGTGAACGGATTGTGCTCAGTACGAACAAAGTGTGCCTTTTTCTCTACGTGTGCTTCACCCTCCGATGTTCTCAATGGAGCCAGTGTACCCCATGGCCAGAAACCTAATTAAGGAGGTGTGTAGTGACCACAGCTCACGAATAGGTAGATTTGGTATCTTTCACTCCTCATGAACTTTTTTGGGGGATTACCATACACTGTACAGGATCAGGCGGATTACCGTCCTAAGAATGCTTAGAACAGCCTATTCTTCCAGACTGCTGACTATAGAGCAAAGTTACTTTTGATGAATGAGATAAATGAATCAGTTCAGCTAGACAAACAGCGTAATCCAGAAAACTATTTACTTTTCATTGTCTTAAAATTATTCAGTGCGCATGTACTTAGTTCCAATGGAGAAATATAAAGACTGGCCAATTCTAAAATGATGTATTTTTCCTACCCAAACTGACCACTGGAGAGAGAATCTTCCATAAAATGGAAGATTCTGAGAAAACTAACTTGCCTTGAATCTTGAAAATGAAAGGTAACAAAGGAAAGGAAAGCGGAAAAAGGCTACTGTTTAGTTGCTACCCCCGTCACTGTCAGCACACAGTCCTCCTGTTACGGAGGGTGAACCTCCTAGGTCATAGAAGCTGAAAAAAGAAAACGTTGAGGGTCTCAGGACAGTCAGTGCTGGCTCCTTCTGAGAAAAGTACTCAAGAACAAAAAGCAAAACACTCCCCAGACTCTTACTGGCAGAGTTTGTATTTATTATGAGAACCTTAGAGCCAGAAAATAGTTACACCTTTCTAACGAAAAGCTCACAGGGAATCAACTATTTTCAGAGATCAAGCAAAGATGGAGGTAGCTGTGGGTACAGTCGAGGGAAGATAATGATGCTTGTAGGTATTTGATGCTTCCAGGAGAAAGTGTGAAGTATTAAAGATGAAGTGTTAAAATGCTTGTTTTCCATCTTACTCCGGCAGAAGAGCAGATGCAATTATCCTAAAGAACAGCTTCCCACCATATCCTGACAACTGCAGGGTGGGGAGGAAGCAGGTTGCGCCCTGTTGGTGTAAATGAAAAACCATAAGGTAACAGACAATACTTAGCATACACCCACGTTCTTCAAACACAAAGGCAGAGGAAGAGCTCATGCTAATTATTTGCCAAGAGACTATTTTTGGAGAACACACACACACACACACACACCAGCAGTGAAACCTTTTCTCATGTTCTTCAAAACATATGGCACTTAAAATTTTAAATTTCTATTGGTTAACCTATTTTGTAAAGTTTTTTAAAGGACTGGCTTGTCATGAATTGATCAAAGGCTGAATGAATATAAACACTTGATTTGAAAGGAATAGTAAACATTTTACACCAGGCAACTTGTTCCCCTAATAAGTTCGTGTTTGTCACCAGAGTGAAAAACTAATAAAATGTCTATTTTGTTTTCATCCTTCTACTTTTCTCTTTTCCTGGGTCGTTTGAATGTCACACTTGAAAGGAAATCTGTCCAGACCCGGTAGGGCTTTCATTCACAAGGGTCTGGGAACAAAGGACACCCACGGGGGAACTCAAGCCTAGAGGTATTCCGTAAGTTTGCAGCACCTCAAGTGGCAGGGTACAAAGAGGAATGGGGAAAGGCACAGAAAACAAACAGGTGGTTTCCACCCTTTAGAGTTCCTACTAGGGAAAGGAAATAGGCAATAAAGTGTAAGACGCAGCTGGGAATTAGGACTAGGTTCTGTCTCTGTCTATGGCTGGTCATGTGAGTTCACAGAGTGGGAGCAGTTCTTTGTCCAAGAAATCGTTGGAAGGGTTGAAAGGATGAATCTCAGTAAAATGAAGGAATTAAATGTGACCAGCATTTCTTCTAAGTATATTCTAGTTTTTCAAAAGTCTGGTTAAGTAAGTTTGGAAAAACTTCCCTTTCTCCTCCATCTCCCATAGCACCAGACAGATCACCTTGCATTTAGTGTATCAAACAAAGGCTCTCAAAACCCTCCTGTAAAGGGATCTTAAATTTGGCATTTCCCTAACTTATTTTTGGAGACATCAATTACCACCTGCAGACCATGCTTTGGAAAATACCTAAATCCCTTCCAACTCTAGAATTCTACTGTTAGTATTTTTCCTTAGAGCGCCACCAATTCCCTCTTCTCCTGCTGTATATTTAGTCTTTCACGGGATCTTTGTGCTGAACCTAACATACTTCCCCTTCACTTTACTTTTTAAGACCTTTATGCTATTTAAATGCTCGTATGAAACTAAAACAGGCCTTGGCTGGTGTGGTTCAGCGCACTGAGCATTGGCCTGCGAACCAAAGGGCTGCTGGTGTGATTTCCAGTCAGGGTACAAGCCTAGGCTGCAGCCCAGGTCCCCCAGTCGGGGGTGTGCGAGAGTAAACCACACACTGATGCTTCTCCCACTCTTCCCCTCTCTCTAAAAATAAACAGAATCTTAAACAAAAAACAAAGTAAACAGGGTTGGACTAGATGACCCCTAAATTTGTACAAATTTTAAGATTTTTGGAGAAATTATCGCAAATATCCACTGAAGTATAAAATAGGACATACATAACCCAGGCTGTTCCCATCACAGCACTAATGTTTACTAAACAAGACCTCTGGGATAAATTTCTGTACCCCTGCCATTCTGTATCTGCTCTACGCTTGAAATTCCACCTATTTCCTGGGCAACGTCCTTCTTCCCTTGACGAATGCAAATGGAGACACTAGGGAGACATACTGAGAGTTCCCTAGACCCATCCTAGAGATAACAGTTAAGAGCTCAGTGGGGGTACTTCCTGCCAAATGCGCTCTTTGTAGGTACAGCAACCATTTTTCATGTGGGTAAATTATTATAAAATGTTAGTAAACTATGTACTGCCCACACCTGACCACCAAAAATATTTAATAAACATGTCTCCAATTCAGCCTGAGTGCCATCTGATCCCTGGCAGAGCTTGAGGCCATGGGTGACAGCAGAGCGAGGAAAGAGGCAATTGGAGCCTAAAGATGTAAGTCAACTATCCAGCACTCATACAATTCAGTCAAATTCTAGTTCTTGCTCAGGTATGATTGCCACATCCTCATTTTAGCTCTGCTCTGGCCCTTCTTTAACCATGTTTTTTCTTTACCCTATTCCACGCTCACAAAAGATTATTAAAAAACAATAATAAGACATATGAGGTCTGTCCCAAAAGTATCGGCTGTGCAAATTGTTTTAATTAGACTGACACTGGCTCGATACTTTTGGGACAGACTTTGTACACTCAAATTGGCTTTCTCAATTGTCCCAACTGGTAGCTGAGAGGCTGAAAAGACACAAATATTACCCAACCTAACTACCTAGAAAGCAACTCACTTATTTTCTCTCCACTACAAGCCTCAGAATGAAATTTCAAGGCTTGGTTGGGCTCCCCTGGAGCGAAAGGCGCAACTGGCTGAGACCCCGCAGTGCTTTTCCTTTTCCTCTGTCTACTCTCCAGGGAACACAAAGCTGGGATATGTGTGTTAAAGAAAAACCTTGGAGACCAGGATGCTTCAACCCACAACAAAAATCCAGAGAAGAATAGAATGCGGGTGAATGTTCACACATCACTGTCTGAGGACATCTGTAGTACATGTTCGCTGTGAGAATTTCCAAAGGCTGACAGATGCTGTTTAACAGCAAGAAATAAAACCTAAGATTCCCAAGGCTTGATTCACATATAAAGGAAGAGTTACTGTAAAACTGAGTACATTTTGTAATTATGTGCTGAAATGCAGTAACAGTGGATTATAATGTAAGTATAATTACTATTGAAAATAAAGTTAAGAACTAACAAAAGGCTTCATTCAGCAAAGGCTCATTTTAAAGTAAAAATAAAGCAAGTTTTAATATAATACATTCTCCTTATTTTATGTTTAAGTAATTTGAGGATCTAATTGGATTAAAATGGAATGATCTGACCAGTACTCAGAAGAATCATGATAACATGTACACAAAATAGAGAATAAAATTTTAATGGTATCAAAAACAACGTTTTTGGCCAATTTAGTACTTGCTGGAATAAAGTTGCAAAATGTTACTCAGTAACTGATTTAGCTTCTAAATCAAGCCAGAATTACACATACTTTGTATATCACTTGAGTATATACAAGTACATTCCATGATAACATGCAGAGGCATGGAAACAAGAAGAGTATTGTAAAATCAAACTGTCGTCTACTGATGAATGAACTGAAAACAAAACAACTGTCCAGTAAACCAGAATATCTCATTTTGAAATGGGGGTTTTGAATGTTGCTCTTTTCAAGAATTCAAATTGCATGTGGTTAAATTTTATTTTCTCAATATGAAAAAAGGGAAGCAGATATATTCTGATAGCTATGGGAATATTTTTTTACTCAACATCAAATTAAAAAGTGTAATAGACTTTCTTTTCAGGTGAAAAGGGCTCTTCGCATTCTAGCCAAGGATGAATTCCTTAAAGCCCTTAGGTACTCAAGTGTCATACCACCCACAGCAACGTATGCTCAAGCACGTTTAGTAATTGTCATATGAGACACCAGTTCAATTTTTCTGAGAACTAAATTATACCTATAAAATAAACAGGGTATGGAAATAACCTGAGTTCACAGGAATCTCTAAATTCAAGAGATTACTTCAGCTTTGCTAAAATCTCATTAAAGCCTTGTATAGCAAGGGTTTCTTGGTCACAAATTTGGTCATGGAGCCTTGGAATCTTTTCAAACAGTAAAATGACGTGCTTTTTATACTGTGCAAATGCAATGAAAGGCCAAACCAGGCTGATGGCGCTGAGTAAAAGCTGTAAGTAAGCCGCAGATCCCACTGTTTCATAAAGGAAGGAGCAGGTGAGACGTGCAACTGACCACCTGTGCACCCAGTAGGATGATTACTGGAAAGCTAAGGAAAATCCTTGTGAGATAAGCAAAGACAGCACCTTAAGTGGAACCTAGTGGAAGCCACTCAGAAGTGAGGATTGGTTGGGGCAGAGATGGCTACTGATCCCTTCTAGGAAACTTAAGAATGTGTAAGACAAGGAGAGTAAAATATTGGCTTCACAGTCATTTCTCCAAATTATGAATTGCAACTTGTCATTATTACTTGCAAACTACTAAGAGGTAACAAGTAAATTATTAGTCACTGATATGAAAGAATATAGTCTGGCTTCAATCTGAGCTCTTCTGATTTGCTCTGTAATCCAATTCAAGGCACGTGAAATGTTTTGGTGCCTTAGTGAATTAACATGTAACATGAGAATAACACTCATTTACTTACATCAAGGAGATCCTACATCGATTATTAAATCTTATAGCACTTTGAGCTCCTCAGATGAAAAGCACTGTGGGTATAATTACAGCTGAGGAAAATTCTTCTAACGCCTTGGAATCCTAATCTATTGTGCCATATGTCTCAATCTTGTTTCCTTACACACTTTGAAAATAAGATGTTAGTGGCACACCACTCCTTTATGTATATTGTTTGGCACACAGATGTTTATATATTTAAAACAGTTGTCATTATACTCCCAATTCCAATTCCAAAGAAATTCACTGTATTTTCTAATGAAGTTAACGAAATGCACTCATTATGGAGTACTGCTTAGAAACCTTTAGCTTTCTCTGAGGTACATGTGACTTAATAAAAAGTTCTACTTTATTTGTGTGAAACCACTTTTTTAATGAAAAAAATACTCCAAGTATGCCACAGTGTCTATATATTCATCTGACGAGTACAAAGATGAAGTTCTGAAAAGAAAGGTCTTAACACTAAAGAAAATAAATGTGGTTCTTAAATTGTTCAAAGGGAACATTAAAAAAATGTTTTGTAACATTGAAATAAAACAAATAGAGGTAAAATTATAAATACATTAGGTTCAAATATTTTTTCTTTAGCATTAGTGTTGCTGTTTTAAACAAGTTAAATTCAAAACATTTTATCTGTTATGCTCTTCTTTCAGAGTAATTGTGAAAATGGAAGCTTTCACAGAAATCTAAAAACAATGTTATCACCTTGCGTAGAATACACTAGATATTGACCACTTTGGATTTATAATATATTTTGGTTACTACATTAGATTCAACCCATTAATATGCCTTTATACTTGGGAAAAATTAGATTGTGATTTATAACCTTGCAGTTCACCCAAATGTTCCCTACTTTCAAGTCTTGCTTGATTCTCTGCAAAGGGGTCTGTCAGACTCATAATTAAAATGATGAAGACTGTAAATAACTTCTTTTGGACTGAAAAGAAGTTGTTTTTTAAAATAAAGTGCTTTTAAAATAAAATATTTCTTGCCCTAAACAAAACTGAAATATACTTAAACCTGAAATCTTCATATCTTGACACATATATTTTAACAGAAAAAAAAAAATCAGTATTGGGCCATTAATGTCCCTTGAGAGTTCAAATTGAATCTAAATGGGGTTTTGCGTTATCATCGTGCTCATGTTTGTACATGAAGGTTAGAAGAAACAGGGCAACATCCAAAGATGACCAGTAGGCAGTATGTGACGTAACAGCAGACCAATAGCGGCTCTCCACAAGTCCTTCTCTGAGTTCAAAATCAATTCTGTGATCCAATTCCACTAAAAAAAAAAAAAAAAAAAAAAAGAAAGGAAAAACAAAAGAAATTAAATAAGTATTACAATAAGAGGTTCTACAGACTTGCTAAAGTTGAGGATAAAAATTTAGCTAATAGAAGTGATTTTCCTGATAGATATGTACATTAAAGCTAATTTTCACTGTAATCGCATGGGAAAAACTCTCAATAGAGCTTTATTACCTCAGGGTTCTTTTGGTAAGTCCTTTTCTTTGTACTAACAGGTCAATATGGAATAATAATGGAATAAATAAAAATTCCACTTGGTAGCATAGAGTGTGTTTGGAATAAATCCTGGCTTTCCCATTGAAAATTTGTGCCTAGTCTGTACAATAAGGAAAGCAGCCCTCTTGCAGAATTATGGGCCAGGCTTACATGTAATTGAGCCTGTGGGATTGCAAAAGGCTCTTTCACTGGGGAGGCCCTATACCTCAGCTGGCTCTGTGGGGATATGCTAGAAGATAATCATCTTTTTACACAATGTTTTCTTCTTTACTTGGCTGACTTCCTCAAATGCCTCCTAGATTTTATCTAGTCAGCAGGGCCTAACATGCACCTGGAACATACATGTGCTCAATAAATGTCTGTTGTGGCTGGGAAAGTTCAACTGGGCAGAAGATGGCTGGTCCTTGAGAGGAAGGATTTCACTTATAACAGTACTGCATTCAGCAAATGCAATTAAATCTTTTCTAAAACCCACAGAAAGTCCTTGCAATACCTGTTAGAGAAAAATCACCTGAACATTTAAGGCTTTAAGAGAATTTCAATCAATTCATTTTAATAAATACTTAGAAGTCACATAGAAAAAAATGCTACTTTGATCTTCAGGAACTAACTCCTTTAAAATTATCAGTAAGCCATATGGTATTTTGAAGGGTCCATCCCGAAAACTAAAAACACCCAAATCACTGCCACTCAGATGCTCAAAGTCTATTGTTTGTCCAAAATGCCAGCAGGTATAAAAAGTAAAAATGGGCAAAAATTAAGGAGAAGGTTGGAAAAACAGTTGGGTTTTAACATTGGGAATTTGGTAATTGTATGTAGAAAACCCTATCACTCTAGAATAATTTCACTATCAATATTTAAGCTCTTATTTTAAACAAGTATTTTGAAACAATACTATATGGTAACTTAAAAATATATATACAGTTGATGTTTTTCCATTCAATTGTTCTTTTCTGATAGGAAATATCCATGGAGCTATCTATATATTCTCAGGTACTCATTAGGTTATTAAACTATTTTTAAGATACATTAACAAAGGCTTTTATAAGGTATTTTTAACTGTTACTTCCTCATTTAACTTATAGGCTACTCTGTAGGTTAGAAATAGTTGAACTACATATGTGGACTATGGAGTAGTAATGTCTGAACCATTCACCTTCTGTATGCCATGGGACATTTGTGTTAGATTTGTGGGTACATTCTGGCACAACAGATAGAAAGATGAGAAAACTGGAATTCTCAAGCATGGTGAAGAGTGAAGGTGCTATTAGTTATAAACAGAAAAGGAGAAATAGAGGAGAAATAAGAGGAGAAATAGAAGAGATGGGAAGCTTACACATTAATACTGGTGAAGACTACAAAAGTGTAATTTCTAAGAATTTACCTTCAAATGCTACTGTTGAATGTTTTACCAGCCAACAGCTTGAATTAAGTTCAATTGTTTTCAACTCAAAGAGAGTGAGATTTTTCATTATAATAAGTGTTGGTTCTGCTTTATGTGCTTGACATTTATTCTAAATATGCTATTACTGTCATGCAACCCTGCCTTTTATATACTAGATACTAAATGTCTAATTAAATTATTTCCTATTATATGCCCTTGTCATTCTTATAACCCACAGGGACTTGATTAAAAGTATTGTTAACTGATTGACTCTCCCTATCCATTTATCTTGGTTTGTCCCTATCAGAATGGGATCTGGGTAGCCAGCTTGTACCTGATGAACTGTTTTAATCTCTCCTTCCTGAGGTTCTTGACAGTACCTTCCTAGACAGGGTGGGGCAAAAGCAGGTTTACAGTTATGAGTGGGCAAAAGAGTTTATTCTTATTATTATTGCATTATTTTTCACATGAACAACTATGAGTCTACTTTTGTCCCACCCTGTATGTGCTGTGAGATGTGCTCTTGGTCAAAGTGGGCTCAAATCTACAGGGAGTTGCCTTGGACCTTTCTCATGATCACCATATAAAGAATGGGTAACACCACACAGGTTGGTAGTTGTCCCCCAGTTTCTCTCATTGAGTTAAGTCAAAGAGAAGAACATAAAATCACTGTCCTTTTTTTCTCAAGTGCCTAAGTGCTAGAATTCTTCTATCCACAAAGAAAAGAATGAAATTCCTGAACAGCTGAAGAGAAATAAAAATGAGAAAAAAAATGTTGGCTTTTAACAATCAGCAGTTTGCTTCTGTTTTAAAACATGGATTATTTTCTTTTCTGGAGATTTATGCATATGAGCCCCCCATCCCCCACTTTCCAAAGCAAATGTCTGCAGTCTACATCATGTGAAGGTCAAGTGTCATCAGTACTGTGCTGTCATCCAAGAATTCTTCTGTGCATAAGGCTTGTCAACATGGATATGGTATTAAAAAAATTACATGTGAATCAAAAGAAAGCATTATAATATGCATTAATCAGATAGGTTACTACTACTTAAAGGAAGCATCTTAACTTCCCCAGACAGAAATTTTAAAAAACTTAATGAACATTTATTTTATTTATAAGTACTTGTTATGGTCATATTTGCATGATTTTTGGTTCCAGGCAGACACCAAGAAATACAAGGCGCTAGTGAAGGAAGCTGTTTACCTCCTGAAAGATTAGCCTGCAGTAAGAGAGCTTATGCTCAGAGTCCTTGTTAGCAAACAAGGCCCTGTGCTACATCAGAGTGGCTGTCTACTTCATGCGCTTAGCTACTTGGCATTCGAAGAATATTTGCATGTTTTGAATATATCATAGCTCCAAATACATTTAGGGATATTCTCCAACCATCCTTTACTTAAGTAATGAATCAAAACTTTCAAACGGGTTTTATAATCAGCTGTTATTTCTGCCAAAAATTTTTCTTGACACTAATCTACCCTGAAAGACATTCACCTAAATTTAAAATTGGGGGTAAATATAGGCTCTATGGGTAAATCTTGAATGCAGAAAACCTCCAGAAGATGGCAAGATTTGTAGGACCCTCTACAATCTAGTTTAAGAGACTCCCAATCATATTCAGAACTGACTTGCTTCCATTCATCCCTGATACGTCTCAAGAAAATGAACTTCTGGTTCATTACCAAAAGAGTTGTTTTGAAAACAGAAAAAAAAGAAAAAGAAAAATGTACGAAAATGAGCAATTAAATACAGAAACTATAAAATTGGATATGATTAAAATATCCAAAGAAAACCTGTAACATATCTTTTGTTAAAGACAAAATCCACTATTTAAAAAAAAAAATGGAGAAAGGATCTGTGAAAAAATAAAAAGTTAATTGATATAAATAATTTAAACTGCTAGGATCAGTAGGAGTGATATGTAGAATCTGCTGAAAATTAAGAGACTGGAAATATCTCTTGCATCCAATAACACTAATTTTTAAAAAGCAAACCTACCATTCTAAAAAACATTAAATACTTGTATTAAAACCAGATCCTAGCTGATGACATACCTATAGCCTTAAGTGGTAGTGTTACTGATAGCTGAAAACCAGGCATGATTAAATCCCTTACTATGAAAATCTTTTATATCTAGTATAGTCCATGAGAAGTATAGTGAACCTCTCTAAAGCCTATAGGATAATAGAAAAGAAAAAAATGACTTAAGCTTTTCTCTCCTTTCTAAAAGGTTCCTTCTTTGTAGGAGTGTAAAGAAGTGTCATATTTTATCACATTACACACTAATCAACAGTTGGGTTTCAGGATCACTACCATTTAAGATTAGAAAATACAGAAAGAAAGTACATATGAAGTAGTTCTGAGGGCTAATTTCATAGCAGATTTGATCCAATCTATTTTTTTCAGTGAGAATAGCTCTCTAAGTAAATCATTTTTATAGTATTCTCAATGCTACTCCTGACATATACCATACCGAGGGTATTATCTTTATTCTGCATTACATTTCCCGGAAAAAGAAGTTGTGGGAGATTAAAGAACGACTCCTGAAGTCTGAAATCTGTGAAAAAAAAACACAAGATGCTGTAAAGTGTTAGCTGATAGTTACAAATGGCCTTCAATGATGTAGTGGCCAAAAGTAAGAACGACACTCCCAAATAAGCTGACTAAACCTAGCATACATAAAGAAAGACACCTTTTGTTTTTTGTGAAGAGTTCTTTCATGGAAAATGTAAGCATACTTAATTTTGAAATATAATGTCATGATCTGTTAATACCTAGGTATCCCAAAAACATACAGTTCATTTAAATTCTGACTCTAGAGGTAAAACAATGCTACAAGAAACAGATCTTTCTTTTAATGTTACAAACACCAGAGAGTATAAGAAATGGATTAGTAAAACCACTGGAGATAAGCCTAGACTTTTCCAGAAAAAAAAATGAAGAATAGCTAGTGCTATCAACTTGATGACAATTGAAGGCACTTAGTCTTCAAAGAGAAACCCTGATTAATAATGATTTCAGTCTGTGTTCATCATTACCCTCAAAGAAAGAAAGAGAGCATCAAAGTCAGTAGCTTCGGAATAAAAGTAATGGAGAAAAAGTGAGTCAATCAAGGTGAGCAGAAAGAAGGAAAGAAGTCAGAATTACCTAATCACAAAGGCCAAATTCCAAAAAGAAGATTTAAGAAAGTTTTATGATTTGTAAGAGATAGCCAAAATAGCAATTAAGACTTGAGAAATTTGTCTAAATCAGGTTTACGCAGAAGAGAATATCAATGAAGCAAGTCAAAGAATTAGTAAGGCAAATCTTGATCTGATTTAAAAGGCAGAATTCTACTGTAGTAGTAGTTGGCCAATTTTAATAGTTACATCTGTATCTAGAGGTGAATGTATCTAACTAAGATTCATGATTAGCTCAGATTTAGTTGAGTGTATAGCTGACAAGGAGTTTACCATTAACACCAACAAAGAATTTATATGTAAGAATGATGGCAAATGCATTTTGTTAAGCTATCAAAATATAATGATGTAATATATCTAAGCACCTGTATTCACTGTTGTTCTGAAAGAAAAAGGTGTTCTCTATTATCATTTTGAAATTACTATGTTAAACAGTAAAATAAAACAAAACAAACCCAAACCACTAAAAAAACTAGTTTTCCTCTCTCCAATCCTATAAATTCTCTTTCTCTGTCTTTATTATCCCTTTCCTTGGGGACCTACCCTGCTTTTAGTTTTCCCATTCAGGCCTACTATTTACTAGCATCTTTGCTGCGAACTAAGAAATTGTGACTTTTTACCTACCATCTTACAAAATTCTTTGAAATTATTTTTCCTCAGGTGTTAAGAGTTTTCTTTTGAAATCTGCATGTTACAACAGGATTTTGCATTTTCACAATCACAATCCTGATGTTAAGTAAAAGTGAGAGCTTAAGCCTGCAATGGTATAGGAACTCTTATAACAAAACTAAAATATGAAATTTGTACAAATATCAAAGTCTCAAGTGAATTTCTTTTTCAAATTTAAAAAAATTTTGATTATTTTTAGAGAGAAAGGCAGGGAGGGAGGAAGAAAGGGAGAGAAACATCAATGTTTGGTTGCTTTTCACCTGCCTCCAGCTACAGACCTGGCTGGAGACCTGGCTTGCTCGGCTGGGGAATTGAACCAGTGACCTTTGGGTCTGCAGGTCAGCACCAATCTACTGAGCCACCAGCCAGGGCTTGACCAATTTTTTTAAAAAAGATTTTATTTATTATTATTTTTAGAGAAAGGGGAAGGGAGAGAGGCAGAGAGGGAGAGAGACATCATTGTATGGTTGCTTTTCACTGGCCTCCAGGTATGGACCTGGCTGGAGGCCTGGCTTGCAACCTGGTTATGTGCTCTGGCTGGGAACTGAACCAGTGACCTTTGGCTTTGCAGACCGGCACCTTTCCACTGAGTCACCAGCCAGGGCCTCAAGTGAATTTTTAAGTCAGTGTCCAAAATGCCTGCAATTATAAAATGTCGGTATTCAGAATCTGACAAAGATAAGTTAAGCAATGCTATTGGCCTAAATGGGAGTCTCCAACTCAGGAATGCCCAGGATAATTCACAATGGAGTGGGGGTGACCGTGGAGGAAAATCCAGCCTCTAGGACTGTCACAACCCAACTTTCCTTTTAAATAAGTTTTATGGACGACAATGAATGCTGTTCATTTTAAAATTTAGTGTAGCAGACACAGTAAAAAGGCTTTAAGTATTTGAAATACAATGTTTAAAATTTTTTAGAGAAAGGCAGGCTTTCCTCTTCCTATAGTTACAGAAAGGAGTAGCTTGTTTCAGTTTCTGAATTTACATTTCCTTAAATAATTTAATGGAAAAATAGGACTTGACCTTTTAGCTTTATTTTACTGGACATTTAAAAGTGAGGGTCAACTTTAGACCCTTGGAAGTTAATATATACTAAGTAAGTGTATTAATTTTTCACAACAATTCAAGATGTCTATTGGAAAAAATTAAATATAGCTGCATTCTAATGCTAAGTCCAGCATAGCTATCCATTCATTCACTGGTTTCTCCAATACCTGCTTTATCCTAGCTAGCTGGGACAGAACTGCAAGCCACACAGTGGACCCAATGCTAACTGAAGCACTGAGAGTTTTATAATTAGGTTAGATAAAAGAAACAGGGATTAGCAGCAGGTTGGCTTCAGCACAGCATTTTTAAAAAGTATCAAGAGTAGATACAGCATAGGTTTAATGCAACTACATGAATTTTTAAGGCTGAGAAGACCATATTTTAAAAAATATGCTTTATAAAAATTGGGGGGTGCTTACCTCAAAGAGATTTGTTTTATGCTTGATACTTAAGACCCTGTGCCATAGGCCTTGATTATTAACTCACCAATGCAGAGTAAAACCATTATTTACCTGGAATTAAGTCTGAAAAAAATGTAAGCAGCAAAAGAGCCATTTTAATTTAAAAGCTTTAGATTTTAGAGTTGACTGCTAGTGTTAATATCTTAATCCTCTCTGCTCAGTTCAACTTTAAAAAAGATACAGTATTTAAACTTAAGGAAAGAACAGTATGAACTAACATGCAGAATCAAGAAAGCCAGAACTGCTATGTGGAAGGGTCTGTGTGGCCACAGTGGTAGTAGGAGGAGAGGCAACCGGCTTCTTTTCATCTTCTATGGAGTCTTTTGATGTCTCAGATGACTGTGATGTAGATGAACGTCCAAATCTTGAGAACAACATTCCTCCAAGTCCCTTTCCAATGCTAGCAGCCCCTGCATGTCACAAAACAAGGCAGTCATTCTGCTGAATTACACCACATACTAAGCTAAAGAGCACTACCCATAATTATGGCCAATTGGCAGAGGGACCAAGCCCTAGTCATGTTTTTCCAGGGTGGGAACATTAAAAAAAAAAAAAAATCATAATTTGTATCATAGGTTTATAAGTAAAAATGGCATTAAACATAATGAGAGTGTACGAACTCTAGGAATATAGCTCCTTACAAAGGAATAAAGATTCTATTTTATTCAAGTGGTATTTATTAAAAGTATTTGGTAAGATTAAAAACTTTAAGAACCATGTCACTGACATAGGCACATATTTATTACTAATATGTGCAATACTGAAGTAGATGTTATAAAAAGCTGCCAATAAACAATCTGACGAAGTGAAACAGAAATTAAACCAGCAGGTAAAGCCCTTTATAGTGCCATCTTGTGGCATTTTATATTAAGGCAACTTGAAAGCAAAAGTAATGGACAGATCCTACTGGCCCTGACTTTTAGTGCTACACCAAACATGGCTGGTACTGGACATCATTCAGAGACAAATGAAATATCCTTGTTGCTGTCAGGAACGGCATAGTTTAAGAGACTTTTGGGACATGGTTCAGAGACCTAGTTGGCAGGAAATCCCTTAGAACTCAAGTACCTCATTTCACAGATAAGGATGCATTAAAATACATGACTTGCCTAAGATCTCACAGTTAGTGGTAGGGTCAAGATTAAAAATGAGGGACTTGATCCCCAGAACTTGTGCATCCAGGTATCTCATAATATAAAATTACAGAATCTGATCTAATTAGAGAATTCCAGGGCTTTGGCCCTCAAATATGAACAGTGAGAGGGTAGTTAATTCTAAACATGTGAAGTAACTGTTGGATGGTTGTAATACATAGAATATTTCCAAATACTCCAAATTTAATGCCCATATAAAAGGTGCTTATGTCCATTAATAAGGAATACTGAAGAGAAATTACCTAATATGCTTGCTTTGCCTATATTTGTTATAGATTCTCCATAGTGTCGGCGGGACAAGACTGGTGAGGTCACAGGGCTTGGTATTGTTGAAATGCCTTCATTCTCTGAAACTGAGGTAGGTTCTTTTGTTGGGTGGAGAAAGCTTGGCTTCATATGCTCATAAGGTACAGGATTGGAAGTGTTGTACCAGTGAATCTGGGCAGGTGCAATGTTGCTGTAGTGTTTCAGTATTAAGGGTTCTAATCTATAAGCCTTGATTTAAAAAGATTCAAAGAAACACAACATTAAGGATCAGATTTTAGTAAACTCTGTTTATTCTTATTCTAATGCATGCTTAGCAGACCTTAGGAAATTTAAAAAACCCTGTTATTTCTAACATGTATTCCTATTTGTTTACTCTTAATATGTAATTGGTATAATATTTCTTTAATGATGGAATTATGAAAATATAATTATAGTCTAGGTTAATTGTACCTATTAATTAGTTTTTCACATAAATTCATTTTTATTATGTTCTGATATCACCTAACAGATTTATGCTAGTCTCAAAAACAAAGCTGAAGCTGTAGAGTAAACTAGAAAATAGCAAATAAGGTCAATTCTTAGCATTTTAGGAGCTCTTAGTAAACTCTACTTTCAAGTAGATTAACATAGTAACACAAATTAGATGGAGATATTACACTATTTGTCTAATATGAAGTGGTGATGATACTGTAAAAATGGCAATGCACTTGACATTAGAATTCCCCGAGTTTATATTCTGACACTAAGTCATAAGGTCTCAGGGCCTCACTTTCCTGAGCTAGAGAAAGGAAATAACACTTTTGACCTCTCAATGAAGTTGGAAAGAACAGAGAGCATTTCTAAAAACTGCCTAGTACAGCTCGGATATAAACATTAAAAAAGTATTACTTAAAAAAAAATCACAGGAAGACTATAAAATGAATAATAAAAATATTAATGAGATTGCAAACCTCCTTTATAGCAAAGTTTAACATTATGCAAGTGTAAGGACATTGAAAGCTCAGAGATCATTTTCAAGTTATAGAAAGAATGAGGTAAATTAATACATATTAATGAAATATTGAACATCTCGCTAGATGTTTTCAGTTGTATATTACTTAATCCTACCAAACCTATGAGGTAAATTTTATCATCTGCATCATATAGATGAGAAACAACTGCAAAGTGACTTGGCCAAGATTATGCAGCCTGTATTTAAATTTTGTATTAGATTCCAGTTTAGTGAAATTTACTTCTTAAACATATCAGTTTTGATTCTTTAACATAAGGGAAAACTTCTAAAATTCTAGTGTTTAATGTTATATTTACTTGGTACTAGCTAACAATTTTTAAATGACTTTACTATACTATTGTATTTTCCCCCCGATACCTGCCCTCTCCTGTAGGCACCACACTGTTGTCAATGCCCATGAATCATCTTTCCTTTTTGCTCAATCCCTTCATCCCTTACTATGCTGCTGTCATCCTGCTCTATCTATGAGTCTGTTTTTTTTTTTTTTTTTTTTTTTTTTGTTTTTTTTTTTTTTTTTTTTTTTTTTTTTTTTTTTTTTTTTTTTTTTTTTTTAAGGTTTTATTTATTATTTTTAGAGATAGGGTAAGGGAGAGAGGCAGAGAGGGAGAGACACATCAACGTAAGGTTGCCTGTCACGTGCCTCCAGCAACGGACCTGGCTTGCAACCTGGTTATGTTCCCTGGCTGGGAATCAAACCAGCAACCTTTGGCTTCATGGGCTGGTGCCTTATCCACTGTGCCATCAGTCAGGGCGAGTCTGTCAGTTTTAAAGTCTCTTTTGTCAGATACAACTATTGCTTCTCCAGCTTTTTTCCCCCTTCTAGTTATATAAAATATCTTTACCCGTCTCTTTAGTTTTAGTCTGTATTTTTTGATCTCAGGTAGGTCTCTTGGAGGCAGTATATATATATATGGGCCTTGTTTTCTTATCCATTCAGCTACCCTATGTTTTTTTGGTTGCAGCACTTAAGTCATTTACATTTAAGGTGATTATTGATAGATATGTAGTTAGTGCCATTTTACTAGTAGACTATTTCCTCTGGTTTTCTTTTTCTTTCTTTTCTTCTTAAAAGCAGCCCTTCAACATTTGCTTCATCACTGGTTTGGTGTTAACAAATTCCTTTAACTTTTTCTTGTCTGGAAAGCCCCTTATTTCTCCTTCGATTTGAAATGACAGCCTTGCTGGGTCAAGAAGCCTTGGTTGGGGGTCCTTGCTTTTCATCACCTTGATTATTTCACACCCCTCCCTTCTGGACTGAAATGTTTCTACTAACAAGTGTAATTGGTGCTCTCTTGTATGTTCTACTTTTCTCTTCTGGTTTTTAAGATTCTCTCCTTGTCTTTAAGCTTTGCCATTTTGATTATGGTATGTATTGGTGTAGGCATCTTTTGAGTTCAACTTGTTTGGGACTCTCTGAGAGTCCTGGACTTGTGTGTCTTTTTTTCCTTCACCAGGTTAGGGAAGATTCTGGTTGTTATTTCTTGAAATAGGTTCTTGATCCCTTACTTACTCTCTTCTTCTTCTGGTACTCCCATTATGTACATGTTGTTATGTTTTATGTTGTCCCAAAGGTTTCTTAAGCTTTCCTCATTTTAAAAAATTCTTTTTTCTTTTTGTTGCCCTGCATGGGTGTTTTATTCCTACTTTGTCTTCCAAATCACTGATTTGATTCTCTGCTTTACTTAATCTACTGTTCATTCCTTCCAGTGCATTATTTATTTCAGATATTGCATTCTTCATTTCTGACTGGTCCTTTTTAATGTTTTCTATGTCTTGTTTCATGCTGTTGAATATCCTTACAATCATTACTCTAAACTCTCAGCCTGATAAATTTGCTTGCCTCCATTTCATCTAGTTCTTCTGGAGAATTCTCTTGTTCTTTCATTTGGGGCCTGTTTCTCTGTCTTCCCATCTTGGCTGCCTCTTTGTGTGTTTCTGTGGGTTAGGTAGATCTGCAAAGATTCTACCTGTTTGGAGCTATTAGTGATCCACAGTGTGTGGCTCCCTCTGCTGGGCCTGGGTGTGTGCAGAAAGAACGAGACTGCATACCAAGGCTGGATTTTAGCAGCACTGAGCCCTGGGGAGGGTCAGCTACAGTCTCAAGAGAGCTGTCTTCAGGTTTTCTGTAGGCTTAGAGTGAAATACTTCTCAGTACTAGAAAACAATCTTTTAAAAGGACTTGCATAATTACATAAAGCTATTTTTTAGAATGTTACTTAAATTTGCTTTAAATTTAGTTATATCTAGCCTTGTCCTCCACAGGATTTAAGAAAGCACTTTTTCTAATCTGAAAAAATGATACATTAAACTGTTTACCTGGATGCAAGATCCTTGGAGTGTTTACATAAAAACAATTTACAACACAAACTTAATAGAAAATAGAAAATCCCCAAACTTTGTAATTCCACCAGGCTAAGACAAACTTCCATTTTCTCATGTTTAATACATAATATTTAAATATTTTCATTTTTAAGAGGATCTACCAAACACATTTCAATATTGTAAGCATGCTTTAGAGACAAAGTATTAAAGTGAGATTCTAAAATTTATGATTGCTAGGTTACTGGTACTGCAACTGGTTATGGTTTAAAAGTCCAGAAGATTACTGTCCCTGTATTAATATTTTTGCATTATACTCTTATACTACAAGTATAACATAAATGGGTCATCCCTAAGGTATTTTATTTGCTAAGTCCTACATCATCCAAAACACCAATGTTTAAAAAGCATGAACCTATGCAAATACAATCAGATAAATAAACTCTTTCTCATTAATTCAGTGATACCTTGCAAGATTTCTTAAAAATTCTTTAGGAACAATTTAATAAGAGAAAAATGTCTATATATGCAACTCACCACTGGATCTGTTGGATGAAAAATATTTAGTAACCTATTACAAATCTCTCTGGGCAAAATATGGTCCTGACTTCCAGTGTTTCCTGGGCGAATGCCACGCAATGCCAAAAAAACTGCCAGTGGGGATCCCATGCAGAAGAAATTCTCAACCTAAAATAATAAAGTCATCCAAAATTTTAAAAACAGTGAAGTGTTTTTCAACGGAATTTGGGCAAAATGTAACATATGGTAAAATACAAATAAAATTATCTCCAAATATGTCTCTTTCTATGAGTACTATCTGGATGGCATCTGCATTATTTGTTAACTATATGCCAATCATTAATTATCCTATACAATCTATTTGTAGGAACTTTAGATATATCTTTAAATAGAAAATAAATGAGAACAAAAAGATAATTTCATTGTTTCTATACACTAATCAAAGGTCTATGAAGCAATATTCTAGATTCTATGGAGAGTATAAAGATGAATAAGGCAGAGCTTCAGCACTCAAGAGTTTAAAATCTTCTGTGGAAGGCAGAATAAATTAAGTGTGTAAGATATGGAAAGAATGCTGTAAAACATTGATTTTCAATCCTTTTCATCTCATGGCACAAATAAACTAATTATTAAAATTCTGTAGCACACCAAAAAATAAATTATCTTTTTTTGCCAATGTGACAAAAAATAGGTATAATTTATTTCATTCATACTGAATGGCTATTGCTGTGTTGACTGCTGTCTTTTTAAAATTGACAATCTAACAAAAATGAGGTCAGTGCCCCGAAATGAATAATCAAGTATTACATGTTTAAAAAATTCTTGTAGCACACCAGTTGAAAATTGCTGCTATAAGAGAACAGAGAAAGAGCCCTGGCAGGGTAGCTCAGTTGCTTGGAGCATTATCCCAGTAAGCCAAAATTTCAGGTTTGATTTCTAGTCAAGGCACATACAAGAGTCAACCAATGAGTGCATAAATAAGTGGAAAAACAAATCAGTATTTTTCTCTAAATTCAATAAATTAAAAAAAAAAAAAAGAAAGAAAACAGAGAAAGGAATACTTAATTCCAACTCTGATGGTTTTACAAAGGAAGAAGAATTTGCATAGGCCAAAAAAGACAAAAGGAATTTCCATAGTCAGGATTGGGACTATGGGCTTGGTACCACATGAATTAAAGCAGAGGCAGGAAAGAACCTGGCTTAATTTAGAGAACATAAATAGTCTGACATGGTTGAACTAGTTTAAATAGTTGAAAAACTGCATATGGAGAATATGTAGCTTGAGTGAGAGCATGTTACAGAACCTTGATTCTTTGGCTAAGACAGTGGACTTGCTTTATGTTGTAAGTAGTGAAGGAGAACAGGATTTGTTTGACCCATGTTTTAGGAGGTTGTAACCTTGGTAGTAGCTTGCGGATAAATTGGAAAGTTGAGAGACTCATGGTTTAGAGACAAAGTAGGAAACTATTGAAAGAGTTTAGGCAAAAATTAATCTGAACCAAGGCAGAACTAGCTGCCCCATTCAGAAATGAAAAGATGAGAGGGTAGGGTGGAATAAGAATGAATGAATGGAGACGGAGATGGGAAATGAGTCAGAGGCAATTCCTAAAAATAGATTCTGGATGACTGGAAGGCTAATGATTCCATTAATTGTAACAGGAAACTCTTAAGTAAATTTTATTTTTGTTCATAGTAAGTTTGAGATATTGTAGTTAGTGGTAAAGCCTCATGATCAGAATCAGTTTCCCACTCTCCAAGTTCAGGGATTAACTACAACATTATCTAACACCTGCATTCTAAAGTAAATCCATCTGCCAGTTAATAGTCACAGAAAGATTTTTGTTCCTTTTAGAACTCTGGAGTTGTTAATATTAATTTGCCAACTTATAACACATTCCTTTTCAAACTTCAGGTTTCTATATTTTTTCCCTCTATGAATAATTAATAATTTTAGATCCATATTATTAGACTACATACGACTTTGTATTGAGATACATGTAGTACATAATTACTAGTAATGTGATACACTACATTTTGAGATCCTAATATATCTTAGTGGATCATACTCAATGCTCTAGTAAAAAACTAAGGACATAAAACAGAAAAGTTTACTTTTTATACCAGATCAATTCTATGTATTCTATGTATTCGACATTGATTATATATAATAATTGTGATAAAGATAGAACTCAAATTTCAGATGGGGATGATTCCAAAGACTATGCTCTTATGGCTTTTGAATGTATGTTATATATTTAAGATACGGGTTTCAAATGTATACATTATAAAAGAAAAATAAACCCTTTACAAGTTGTGAAGATAGTCTATTAAGAAAATTTTTAATGTTTTATTTCATTTTTTGCAATTACAATTTACATTCAGTATAATTTTGTATTAGTTTTTGGTGTATAGTGTAGTGGTTAGACAATCATATAACTTGCAAAGTGTTCCCCCAAATTCTTACTGTTTAAAAAAAAATTCTGCATCATTCCATTACTTAACCTGTAGGTTAAGTTTCCTATGATTAAAAAAACAACAGGTTTTAAGACGAGATAATACAGTACATTAAACAAGGGTATATAGTCAACAGAAAATGAGCATTAGGAAACTTATGTCATTCCACTTATTTTTCTTACCACCCACAAGCAGCATTGTTAAATCAATGCAAACAAATTTTCAGCTATAGGCTATGTTCTTTTCAACAGTTAGGAGAATGTCAATCTCTCTCTGCCACTTTCATTCTTCTAAACTGTTGCTTTTGACAGCTCCATTCTGATGCTCGGAAACTCTGAAAAGCTTCCCACTGCCCATTTCAAATATAAGTTCTTTATTTCTAGCTCTCCAGCACATTCATAGCCCCCTTGCCCTGAGTCCAGTACATCAGCCTAACTGGTTTGTTTACTCTGCTCCACATGAACCACACACATTCCATCTTATGATTTCATTACACACTTTTTACTGACTGCAAGGCCAACATTCCATCTCTAGAATCATCACTGTTATAGTCCATTATTTTTTTTAAAAAATTTATTTATTTTTAGAGAATGGGAAAGAGAAAGAGAGGGGAGAAACATCAACGTGTGATTTGCCTCTTGCGTGCCCCAACCTGGGGCCCTGGCTCACAACCCAGACACGTGCCCCGACTGGGCATCGCAACCAGCGACCCTTTGGTTTGCAGGCCAGCACTCAATCCACTGAGCCACACCAGCCAGGGTTCCACTTATTTTTCTAACCACCCGCAAACAGTCAGGCACAAAGGCTTGTTAATTTTAAACACTAAGTAATTCCTACATCTGTCTCCATTTTTCTTTCCCCACTGCTTGAGATTATTTTGTGTTTCTTGGAGATATTAGTAAGTTATATCCCTGCACACCTTTATGTTCTTTCTTTTATATAGAATAGCATTTTTTCCTTTCCTCTCCTTAGCATCATTCCAATTTGCCGATAAAAAGTATGAGTGTCATTCCTTTGTAACCCTTTACAGCCAAAACTGATACCTTTCTCTCTTATATACATCTTTCTGCATACTGCTAATTGTACCAATAACACTGTGTTATATATCCTAAGGGCTGGGGAACTGTCTGGTCTATTCTTTTCTTTGTAGAATCCAGAAACTGGCAGTGTCCATCCAACATATAATATGTGTTCAATAAACATTACTTTGAAAGAACAATACTTAAGATTTCATTTGAATCCTAGTGTCATGCTTCTCAAATGCTGTTTGGAAAAAAAGTGAGACAAATAATGAAAATCTCATCAGTCTTTCCTTACCTTAAATTTCAAGGCAGGTGTTTGTGACATAGATGATGCCTTAAATCCATGTAGCCGTTCTTCTATTTCTCTCAGCCTAGGAAGCATCATAAAATTATGTACACATCTGTATTTATAATTTCGTAATCATTAAGTGCTCACTAGTTCACTAAAGTATAAGGAAGAAACTGATAATCCATTAGCTGATCCCTCAAATTAATCCCTATTGACAGTATTTAATAAAGGCACCTACTGTAGTATAGACAGTCTATAAAAGTTTTATAAAATGATTAGTGAAAGTACCCATATTCTTCATAATACCTGCTGTTAGTACTTTTGGTGGCTCCTTTAGTAAAATGTGAGGCAAATAAAAGTGCATATATATACCTTAAAAAAAAATCACACCAAATATTCATACCATATATTGTTTTTTTTCTCCTGTATTTAATAGTGAATTTTAGAGATCTTTTCAGTGCCTCCTGATCTTTAATCTTGACAACAGCTGTGTAATTATCCATCATACAAATGAACTAGTTTATTTAATCCTTCTCTGCTAGTGAACATTTTGGTTATTTTGATTTTTTCCCCATTACAACGTTCCTTGTCTACTTACATTAAATAAACAATGGAACTAAATTAAAAAATAAATAAAAGATTGCAGTTCATTTTATAACTGTTTCACAATTTTGGTTACTGGACTTTCTAAAATGCTGTTCTGAGGCTTGCCAACATGACACTTTCTTTCAAAGCTATCAATTATTTTGCCACTATAAACTTTTGTATCTAGCCTATGGTACTTAATAAGATTCTAAATAAAAATCTATAAATAGCCCTGGCTGGTGTGGTTCAGTGGACTGAGTGCTGGCCTTTGAACCGATTGGTCACTGGTTTGATTCCCAGTCAGGGCACATGCCTGGGTTGCAGGCTAGGCCCCCAGTTCAGGGCACATATTCAAGAGGCAACTACACATTGATATTCCTTTCCCTCTCTTCCCCTTTATCTAAAAATAAATAAAGTCTTAAAAAAATCCATAAACAATTTCCATTAGATTAAAACAAACCCAAGGCTTCCTGAGTAAAAGTTTTAGTCAACTAAACTGGCTGTTTTTATATAATGGTAACTATCAACATGAGTGACTTTTCACTGTGCTATTAAGAATGATTGGGTAGTCATTAAAAGGGCAAAGAAGAAAGTCCATGTAACTGTACATAAAGATAAGGATGCAGCAAACTAAACAACAGTGTGTGGAAGGCCACAAGCGAACAGATAATTATAAACTCTGTCGAAAATAGATTTGCCAAGAAAAATTATTTCCAGAATAATAAGAAGGATAAGGGCCCATCTCTTAGAGTAGTAACAAGGATTCTACACAGTGATTCAGCTTTAAAAATATTTTAAACTTCACTCTCAATAAATTGGGAAAGACAGTAGCATGAAAACAGTCTCTCCTTGATTAGGCATGTTATTTACTAATCTTTGTATTCTGAACAATGTATTTTTTCTTGATGGTGAAAATCTTAGATTTCTCCTAAGAAGTCCAGTAATTCCATGAAGGCATTTTAAATTTTTTAACAGACTATGGTATTTTACCGTCGTTTTGTTATATAGAATTCATCAAGAAGATGCTGTTCTTCATAGCTTATCCATCGTTCATCAGGCAGTTCTCCTTCCTTCTGCAGCAACTGTTCGTAGAATCGAACTGGATTCCAGCCAGTCATTATGTCATAAGTAATTACACATCCCAGTGAATGTGACACTATTGAGACTTTCCCCCCTTTTTCTTCAAAGTCTGGATTCCGAGAACAGAAAAGGGAATATAATCGATTCAACTCTTGCTGAAGGCCTTTAACTAGCTGTTTGAAATAAGAGAACATTATCATATTAGAGTAATCACTGACTACTATAATCTTTATTTCTAAACTCAAAAACTTTAAGAAAAACACGTATTATTGCCAAATATACCCAGGTTATTAAAATTAATTCAAGTGCTTCAAAACCTCACAGGAAATAAGTATGGTATATATTATTATAATCCATATCATCACTAACAAGGCAGATATTACCTACACAAATCCTTTTATAGTCAAACCAGCTATATGAACCAGCAGTTCCAAAGATGAAGAAAAAAAGTCCTACATAGATTCCAATAAGATTTCAAAGCCCCTGGAAATTTCTTCTTCAATGCAACTTACATGCAATTGTAAATTTTGTAACTTGTAGTCTTAGGCCATAAATTTTAGGGGGGAAAAATATGATAACAAGGATACTAACATATTATATATATTATTACAGGAACGCATTTAGATAAGAATGATGTAATAAGATGCCATTGTATAATTAAAGAAAAAGCTAATGTTGATCTACTTGATATTCTAAAATTCCTAAAAGTTGGTAACATAGAAATGAGTAGAAAGTTGTTTTACATGGCTGGAAAGAGGTCTTTTGAAGGTTTAGAGGTTAATAGTGTGGGAAATTTAGCTTTAACAAACATTACTGAAATATGCCATAAAGTTAGAAGAATAGGATTCTTTTGTTACTCAAATCCATACTGGGCCCTGATCCGAGTTTAAGATGGTGCTCTCCTCTTCCTATTACTTCTGACCACTACAATTAATGATAAATTTCCTGCTTGATACTAAATTTCTTATTTCAGTAGTTCTTAATAGTCAGGCTGTTATTCCAACCTACCAATATTAGTTATGTGCTGCTTCTGTTTTCAATCTTATTACTTTGTCTCAAGAATACCTAGACTCTCTCAGGTTTTACTGAATGTTGACCTGCTGAAAGAAACTGAAAATCATTCGAGTGTTCACGCCTAGCAGGATTAGCAGTGATGTGAAGTAGGCAAGGTGTTCTTTGTTGACATCTCAGAGCTCAACAATGCAACACTGGGGGTGTGGTTAAAACTACAGAAACCATGTATTGGGTCTGATGAAATATATTCAGCCAATGAAAGAAGAGAAGGACCAGATGAGCTGGTAGCATGTTAAAGGATGATAATAAGCTGCCCTTTTTCTGGGGAGGAATGCAAAATTTTTACTTTGATTGGACTTTTAAATTTTTTTCCTGAGGAAAAGCAAAAGAACCCCATGCTTGAATGCAACGGTTCTCCAGCTTTCAATGCGCATCAGAAGCAGGTGGAGGGCTTGTTAGATAATGCTTACTAGGCTCCATCCCAGAGTTTCTGACTCAGCAGCTCCGGGCCACACTTTCCACGCCATTGTATTAGTGGCAGAGAAAAATAAAAGCCTTCTACACATGGCCTGCAAGCAATTCCAGTCAAAACAGTTCTAGAAGGAATGTGATATTCAAGCACACGCTGTTTAAAGTGAGCTATAACGTAATGTTTGGCTTTGATAATACAATGAGTTGTCTTTGATATGAATATCAACTCACTCTTAAAATTATGTAATGTTCCTGATTTACAATCTAAAAATGTAGAAAAAGCTGATGTTTAGATCAAATAAATTCTTTTAAAGACATTTGTTAATAATTTTTACTTTTGAAGGCCTGGTTTTAAAGACTCATACCATGTAAATCTAGAAATAAAAGATATTTACTTTGTTTTTGAAAATACCAACCACTCCAAATTATAATTAAAAAATTTTAGTAAAGAAAATATCTACCAGTAACTCTACCAGTGATTAATTTATTTCATATTTTAAATATTTAAAGCATCTCTCTCTATACTCAATACTTTCCTAGTCCATCAATCATATATGGCTAAAAAATCAAGGGTAAATATTCAAGACAGAGAAAATCTGACATTAAAATATTTCATCACAGAATGGACAGTTTCTGAAGAGCTGATACTTTCATCTTATTTTAGTAGTCATATATTTGAATAGAAATGGTCTTTGTGTTTTCTATCAGAACACATCTAAAGATGGTAGCATTTTAAATCTCTGCCTGTACCTTACATAATTCAGGAATATTTGCGGTCAACATACTATGATTTTGAAAGCCAATTTTTAAAATGGCTTTGCGTTATTTATAATTGCTTTTATACATCATTCATTCAGCAGTAAAAGGAGAAATCTACCTCTATATTTTATCCAGAAAAGTCTATTCATATTAGTTTTTTTTCCCTAATTAGGTTTCCCTTTCTCCTATCTGATCTAATTATATTCTGCTAGCTAGGATCCCTTTGTGACAAAGTATATTCATTTGGGATATCTGTACCAAGACTAATGACATATCCTGCAACTTACTAGCTCTATAGTATTATCTAATCAAGTCAGTTAACCTCTCACACAGCAGGCATTAAACATCTTTTCAAAAGCTTAAAAATTTCTTAATCTCATGACCATAGCTCAACGGTTAAAATTTATGAAGAAAATCAATGCCCCCCCTAAAATCCCAGTAGTTTTAATATGTGAAAATCTAAACACATTTAATATGACTGATGAATATAATTAATCCCTTGTCTTCCCTGCTTCAGGAAATTTTAATGAGAAAAAACAATTTAGTTTTATTCATATATCAATTAAATTTTTAAATTACAATAAGTTTATTAATTATAATAGACTTCAATTAAACAAATTTCAAATAATGGCAGGATACTGCCATGACAATTTTCTTTATAATTCATTTTTAAAAGCCACCGAAAAGACTGCAGATGTATGCAAGATATATAGCTCTTTGATGATGTTTCATAAGTCTGATATTAATTCTGTTTTTAAACGTGGTTTTCAGAAAGTGTGACCTGAGAAGTACTGATTTATACAAAAAACTTTTTCCCTAACCATGTTTTTTTGTTTAGTGACTACACAATCAGGAGTTAGGGTCCTTCCGTGAGCTTTCTCACAGTCATGACTGAAAAGGGACCTCGGAGATAATCTAATTTAAACTGCTGTGAAGGCAGAAGTCCCTCAGCAGCATTCCTGACCAGCTGCTCAGCATCAACTAGTAGTATCTCCACAGTGGTCACTACTACATCTAGAAAATTTCCCCCAGTTTTTCTGAGATAGAATTGATGTATAACATTACATAAAAAGTTTAAGATATGCAACATGATTTATAAGTTAGCACAATAAAGTTTAGTTAAAACTCATCACCTTATTTATAATGTTTTCTTTGTAATACTATTTTTTAAAAGGTGGCATCAGTTATTACAAAGCTATTCATTACTAAATATGTTCCTTTCCATATTTTCTACTCACTGATACTCTTTACTTTCTAGTAAGTCTATTCGCCACCCCACCCCCCCCACCTCCTTTTTTTAATGGTAGCCCTTGAAATACATAAAGACAGATATACAGGTAATCTTACAAGTTAAAAATATAAAGACAAGAAACTGTACTGGAAACTATATACCTATATATGTATATATACATCTTTAGTCCTCACGGCAACCTTTATCTGGTACATGAGGGATATTTCATATCTATTTTATAAGTGAAGAAGCTGAAAAAGTGAGAAATTAGATCTAAGGTTACACAGCTAGTTAACTGACAGGTTTTGAATTTGTATCTATTTGACTCAAGTCTGAGAGAAAGGGGAAAAAACACTTTCAAATGCCTATCAATCAGTCAAACAAGGTTCATTCACTACTTCTAAGTTTTTCTTGTTTTCTTTCGCTCTTCACAATGCCTTAAGCAATGTTTCCCACTTCTCTGATGGTATCACCTGATGAGCTGTTCAAAACGGATACACAGGCTCTACCTCAGACTCACTCATTTGGAAGTGAAGAAACCAGAGAAACCTTTAGTCATTTTCTTAACTTATTTATTTAAAAATATATTTTATTTATTTTGCGATTACAGCTGTCCCAATTTCCCCCCCTTGCCCCCTCCACCCAGTATCCCATTTCCTCCAGCAATGCCCCCCCTTAGTTCATGTTCATAAATCATGCGTGTAAGTTCTTTGGTTTCTCTTTTCCTTTGTTCTTCTTAACATGCTCCTGTCTATTCTGTAACCACCAATGTGTACTCCTCCCCTCCCTCCACATCCAGATATTTCACCATTTAATTACTGCCTTTTGTCAGCTTCTCAAATCATATTAATACAAAGTTTTCTTTTCATTATTCCAGAATGCTTACGTTAATTCATTTGTTGAAAGAATTACTCTTTTTAAGTAATATGAATTGCAATATTATCAAACACATGCAAAAATACATTTACACCTATACATATTTTTACACATATTTAAAGTACATACTGGATTTTGAAGAGTTAATACAAAACATTTAAAGTATGCCAATAGCTTACATAATTATTACATGTTAAATGATAGTATTTTAGATGTATTATAGCAAAATTAAGCAGATTTTTCTTCTTTACTACTTATTTTACTCTGGAAAGCTAGTTTTGTGAAATATATCACAGAAATGGTGTATTACAGAACTCACTTCTGTGAAACTTGTTCTAGAGACAGTACTAAACCCATAGTACAAAAATGAATTGTTTTTTTGAGTCAGATCCTCCCACTCCAATAATACAACTCAACTTTATCTTAAGCTACTGGAACTACAACTTACTCTTTTTGGAGTTTTTCATCTTAAATAGTAGACTTATTTATTTAGGCTGTGCACAGGTCTTACTTCTTTCAATACCCTCTGTTTTTCCTCTACATGTGTTTTACAAGTTGAAGCTTTCAGTAATAATGGCACTTGCAGTGCTCAGCTGGTCCCCAGAGTAGAAATGATTATGTCTACTAAATTTAGGTAAAAAATAAAAATCCCTAGGATTTAAATAATTTTGTAGAATAGTATTCTAGCTATTGTTTGAACTTGTGGTTGACTTCCTCCTATATGGTCTTAAACTAACCCCTGAACTATTTAAGAGTCTGTTGAGGTAGAGATTAGGTATGTTCACATTTCAATAATAAAGTTTACTATAGCATTAATTCCTTTTCCCAAGCATCCCCAGTTTGGGGACCTTCATAACTGGAAATGTATATTTTCACGATTTAGTTGAAAGGAATCTCATCTAATTTATATGCTAATATGAGATTATATATTGTCTATGTATACTAATCACATAGTTTAGTTGTTTGCAACTTCCATCCAAATTGGTCTTCATTCTCAGAATCTTTTCTAATCTAAAGATTAATTTCACAAAACACCCATTACCAGTTAGTTGCCATTTAAAACATAAATTGTTAACAAAATCTATATATTACGCACCCACAAATAAGCGCATATTTTGTAACATGAATAAGAAAGATAGCATGTCTTCTATGTAATATACTAAAATTGGAACGAAACAGAGATGATTAGCATGGCCCCTGTGCAAGGATAACACACAAGTTTGTGAAGCATTCCATATTTTTAATAAAGCAAAACAAAATTGAAAAAAAAAAAAGGAAAGTGACCACTTTCTGATTATCACTAGCCAATGACCAGAGCTTTGAGCCTGATACTTTCCTCTTTCTAGTTTTTGCTGCTATTAATGTCAACTTAAAACGTAAAACCCTACTTATGTTTCAGTACGTTTAAGCCTTGAATAGTCAGGATACCTTCTTAGGAGTACTACCAATGATGTGTGTGTATGTGTTTGTAAGGCATATAAATCTGGAGTGTGTGACTGACAAAATAAGAAATGTATTGTCTTGGAGCTGCACAGAGTAGCTCTACTGGTAAATTACTCCTTGGACCCGTTTCCCCATGCTTCATATGTGGATGCTAACCCTATCTACTTCATAGGGTTTTAAGGTGGATTAAACAAGTTAATACATGTTAGGTAATTAACAAGGTCATTCCTATGAAACAGAATTCTTTTTCTCTTACCAATAAAGTGACAAAACTCAGTGGTAGAGATTCATCCTTCTGAATAAACTTTCAGCCCTCATCCCCATTAGGGTTGTCTTTGTGCTATGTAAGCAACCTTGCTGTTTGAGGACTATACAAATCCACTACAGAAAGTACAAGAAAAGCCAGTCTATTACATACAACAAATCTGAAGGAAATTTCTGCCTAAAACTCTTTAGTGAGGACAACAATCATAGATCTAATTAATCAGATTTGTGAAAACTGATACTTTCCAGAGCTATTTTCTAACCAATCTTCTACTTCCCCCCCAAAATCATTCATTTTATTGTCTCAATATGCAGTTTGAAGATGATCAAATTCACTATTAATATAGGCTACTTATAGATTGACGGATTCCTGTAATTTCTCATTTGCTTGTAAAAAACAAAAAGAGCATAAAAATGTTAAAATTTAGGACACATATGATATCACCCTAAAAAATACCCAAGAGCAGCCCTGGCTGGTAGCACAGTGGTTAAGGTGCCGGCCTGTGAACCCAAAGGTCGCAGGTTCGATTCCCCAGCCAGGGCACATAACCAGGTTGCAAACCAGATCTCCAGTCAGGTCTGTGGCTGGAGGCAGGTGAAACGCAACCATACATTGATGTCTCTCTCCCTCTCTGCCTCTCTCCCTTCCCCTCTTTCTAAAAATAATGAAATAAAATCTTAAAAAAAAAAAAAAAAAAAAAAAAAAAAATACCCAAGAGCAACAAGATATTCATGATACTTACTTCATCTCTATAAAGTGGGCTGGTATAATACATTATGTCCATTGCACTGCTGTTCAACATATCCCTTAAACCTCGTACTTTGTCTGGAGTAATGGAGTCAACAGTGTCTACAAACAAGCAAACAAAGCTTAGAGAAGATATCTGTTTTAGGGAAAAAATAACTTGTGCAAAAAATTACATTCCCTGAAATAACAGCCCTTTAAGTTAACATTTCAATATTCAAGACTAACCAGGAGTAAAACTGTTTGTCAAATAGAGAAAAGAGTTCTCTATTCTTAGAACAAGTGTCAAGAGCTACAACCTTCCTCTTTCTGTGCCTCCTTTTCTGTTTCCTTTCTCTTCTTTGGACTATGCACCTTGGGCCTGGCAGTACCCATGTTGCATGCCTGGAGGCACTGGTGGCAAACCAGCAACAAATTACAAAGTTTCTTTACATTTATCTATAGTGAAGCAAATATACCATGAGGAAGAGCTATCAAACTACAAACAGGCACAAATGCAAATCGGCAATGGGCATCTGTAGTAAACAAGATAAAGTTGGGGTAATTTACTTTTGGGAAAAAAAACCTGTTACATAAGCTGCATTGCAGACATATGCAGCCTTCCTGCGCATTACAGATAATCCATAGAAATTCTACCATGGGAGCCTATTCTACTAAATGCCTAGTAAGATGAGTAGAGATGCAGAAAAATGTGCATTTCTTATAAAAATACAAAGAAGTCTTATGCTTGGATAAATATGATTTTAAAGCATAAGGTGGGCAGGAGAAAGCTTATATTTTTAGTCTAAGACAATTGTTTTCATCTTCACTGCATCAGTTTATTTTATTTATTTATTTAGTTAGTTATAATTTTATTGTCGTTGTATTACATCCATCCCCTTTTAGTTTATTTTATTATTTCCCACTTTTATACAATGTAATAATGACTGGAAGATAATTATTCAAGCAAAGGTAGACATTTTCAAAGATTTAAAAAAGACATTACATTATTTATAGCCTATGCCTAATTTTTTAAATTGTAAAAGTGAAAGGTGTGACAACCATGCTGATATAAAAAGTTTAAATGTCATTTTAATGAATTTCCAAAAAGATTTTACTGTGAAACCCACATACAAACAAAACAGAAATTTTATGTGTACAGCTGAAAGAATGATTTATAAAAGAGAAAACATGCTCTTACTATCTAGCTCAACAATATTGCCAATATCTTTGAAACCAATAGTATAAAACCTCTATATAATTAAATTATAAGCAGAAATAACAACATTATGACATTTGTGTTAATCACTCTTACTTTTCTTTATAGATTTCCTTCATGTTGACTAATATTAATAACTTCAGCTAATTCTGTAGCATTTATCATGTACCAGAGCTTAAACATCTGATTTCATTTTGGCTGTTTTGAACACTATATAAACTCAGTTATTGTTCATGGTTTGTTTCCCCTCCAATATTCTGTTTCTGAGACTCAATGATGTTAATGCATATAGCTGTAATCCATTCACTTACTCTATACTTATGTCCTAATTTATCCATTTTCCTTTGAAAGGCATTTGGGTTGTTTCTAGTTTTTTGCTAATATAAACTGTGTTCCTGGTACACATGTGGAAGGTTTTCTTTAGGGTATATATCTATATATCTGTATCTATATCTAGAAGTCAACTTTACAAGATAATGTCAAATTGTCTTCCAAAGTGATTGTACCAATTTACATTCTCACAAATAATGACTGAGAATCCTCATTGCTACACGTTGTCATTGTTGCACAGTTTCACTTTAAATTTTTGTCAAACTGATGAGTGTCAATGATTTTTTACTGTGGTTTTAATTTGCATTTCCTTATTAGACTAGTGTGATGCACATTATATATATTATATAAAATATGTGTTTAAAATATTAACATATAAAACACACACAAATATACTGTCTCTCTCAACATTTAAGTTTTCTATTTTTTGCTCTGGATATTAAACCTTTGGTGGTTATATCTATTGTTCTGTTGCAATTTCTTTTCCCAGTTTGTAGTTTGTCTTTCACTCTTTATGTCTATTGAGAAACAGAAGCTCTTAATTTTAATTAAATTTATCCATCTTACTTTGTAGTTGTGTTTTTCTATCTTAAGGTGATACTCTCCTATATTTTTCTAACACTTTTAGAAGTCCTGGCTTTCATATATTGTCTTTATTTCCATTCGGAATGTGAGGTCAGGATTGTTTTTACTTTCCCTCCGTTAGGATAACGAGTTACCGGCACCATTTATAGAGTAGGCCACCCTTTCACCAATGATCTGCAACACCAGCTCAGTCCCATGCCAGATTTTCAGACTTAGCGCAGGTCTGTTTTAGAAAGTGTCTAGTTTGGTGCACTGGTCTATCTTTGTGCCAATATTAAACTGTCTTTACTACAAAAGTTAAAAGAATATGTCCCATCTACCTACTAGAACCCGACTCCCCATCTCCTCCTCTTGTTCTATATCCTGTCTATCTGGGGGCCTTTGCTCTTCTACAATTTTAGAATCAGCTTGCCAAGTTTCATGAAGAACTTTTGGGATTTTGGAATCTATAAATCAATTTAGGGTAATTAACAATTCTAGGATATAGAGCCATCCAATATAAGAAAATTATCTTCATACTTAAGGTATATTTAATATAACAGTTCTTCATTTTTAATATAAAATATACGTATTTTATTATATTTAGTTCTAGGAACCTTATATTTTAATCCTATTTTTAATTGTGCTGATATGTAGAAATCGAATTGTTTTTATACATGGTGGGGCAAAAGTAAGTTTACAGCTGTTCGTATGTAAAATAATACAATAATTAATAAATAATGATACAGGAATAAACTGTCTTCTGTATACTCACAACTGTAATCTACTTTTGCCCACTCTCTATAGATCTATTTCATAACCTTGACAAACTGTCTTATTAATTCTAATAATTTTTCTGTAGACTATTTTTGTATATTTTGGGTAGACAATCTTATTTACAGGTAGACCTGTAAATAAAAACATCCTTTTCAGTCCTTAAAATTATTATATATTTTTCTTATTGTATTGTCCTGGCTAAGACTTCAGGTAGAATATTTGTTAAAAGAGTGACATCCTTAGCCTCTTCCTCAGCATAATGATGTTTGCTATAGTTAAAAATGTTTTATCATTATTTAAAAATTTATAAATAGTAAAATTAGCTCTTGGTTTTAATTCGTATATGGTTTTACCACTACTGGTAGTAGTTTTAACTACTTCCATGATCAGGATACAAAACTGTTCTATCACCCTAAAAAAACTCCCATATGCTGCCTTTTTTAATTCAAACTCCTTCTTTCCCATAAACCCTGGTGTCCTCTTACCTGTTTTCTATTTCTATAGTTTTTCCAGTATGGCACATTAATGGAACATAAATTATATAACCTTTGAGACTGGCTTCTGAGATGGTGATATAGTAAGAAACGTATTTAAAGTTTTTGTCCTTGGTTTCTGCCACAAAGATTGCTAAAACCCTTTTAATTTCCTGAGTGATCAGAGTGGGAGGTACATGTCTTTTATCATTCACAGTAAGTCTCTTTCAACTGTACTGGAATTTATGCTAATGAGATGATTCTTGGAAGATATGGCTGGAAGCCAGAGGAACCAACTATGTGATTAGACAGCTGAACTTTCTGCCTTATCTCTTCACCTCAGGGAAGGGGAGAAGGGCTAGAGATTGAGTCCAATGCCAATGATTTAATCAATTATGCCTGCAGTGGGACCTCCATAAAAACCCTAAAGAATAGGATTTGGAGAGCTTCCAGGTTGGTGAACTCATGAATATACTTGAAAGGTGGTGTTACTGGAAGGCAACATGAAATCCCTAATACCTTGCTTACACTGGGCTCTTCACCTGGCTGCTCATCTGTATCTTTTGTAATATCCTTTAAACCAGCAAGCATTAAATAAATATTTCCCTGAATTCTGTTAAGTTGTCCTTATAAGTTATTATGTATCAGGATGGAGGTCAAGGGACTCCCCTGAGGTCCCCCACCCCTGTACTGCTGGGTCAATAAGAACTACAGGTGACAGACAATCTGGGATTTATGATTATCATCCCAAGTGGGGGAAGTCTTGTGGGACTGCACCCTTAATCTGTCTGTATTATCTCTGGGTAATGTCAGAACTGGTGTCCACCAAGAATTAGACAATTTGTGGTACGGTGATAACCCACTCCATATCTGGTATCCTAGGTATTGAGAACGATGAGAAACAGTGGTATTTTTCCCTTAGCTTCTTTCACTCAGCATGACACCATTTTCAAGATTCCATCCTAATACTTTAAACCTAACAGAAAATTACAAACTTCTGGGTTTTATTAAATGTGAATTAATCTATGTTGTTTACATTCCTAAACATCTTAACAAGCTTATCTGGATGAATGGGAAATGCCCAAAAGATAGTGCTTTTACACTAAATTTATCTATTAGCTTATTGCTGCTCAGAAGTCTTCTTAGGTCGCTAGTATTTTTGTTTTAAGTTATTACAACTTCCAATGCCACTTTGATCTATACATTCCTGACTATGAGATAGAATCACAGACTTGGAAGAATCCCTGGAACTTATCCAGGGAGGCAATTTAGCTATGTAATGAATAAGGGTTCTGGCATCATACCAACTTAGACTCTGATTGCTATTTATTGTAATTAAGTTCACCTTTTACCGAGTTTCAGTTTCCTTAACAGTAACAGAGAAAATAAAAGTAGGCATTTCATAGATTTGTGAGAAAATTCAATGTACTATTCCATGAAAAATGAACTGCAAAGTGCCAGACACACAGCAAAGGCTCCACACATGGTAGTTGCTATTGTATCTAGTACAACTCTTTCATTTTCTAGGTTATGTAAATAATAACCTAAACATTCTATTTGAATGATTTTTCATATTGAAAGGATATACTTTGTGTAAAGATATGCATATTTTGGCTAACAGTTCTTCAAGGAAGGAAATAAATAGCCCAGGGAAATATAGGAAAACCACAAAAGAAAACAAAAGATCTGATATTCATCTTCCAAATATATGGAAGAAAAATAATTAGGAAAAAAATATAAGCTAAGAAATTGTGACAGCAGTGTTTTAATAGTATTGACAATTTAGGCGGCTCTATAGTGCAACGCATAGTGCACTGGACTACTAGAAGTAATGACAAGCCCTGGCTGGTATGGCTCAGTGAACTGGGCGCCAGCCTGCAAACCAAAGGGTCAACAGTTCGATTCCCAGTCAGGGCACATGCCTGGGTTTCAGGCCAGGTCACCAGTTGGGGATGCAAGAGAGGCAACCACACATTGATGTTTCTCTCCCTCTCCCTCTTTATAAAAATAAATAATGAATTGACAAATTACATTTTTTTTTTTTGGTTAAAAACTTTAGAAAACATTTTGTTCTTTCCATGTATTACTCACTTCTGCCCTTAATCCAGAGGGCACACATGAAAACTGCTTTCTGGTTGACAGAATGAATATACCTCAAGATAACTAAAGACTCTTATTTCCAATGAGCATCACTTTGTTGCCGTTAGCTAAATCACTTAATTTTTAAACATAACATACCTCCATCAAGAGTAAGTTTGGACCGCCACTCAACAGGCAGAAATTCAACATGTGTTGCATGATTGGAAAAATGCCTTTCTTCTATTTTTCTAGCAGCCTCTCTCATCCTAAAAAAACAAAACAAAATAAAAACAAAACAAAACTTTATTAGAGTAACTTCACATATGTATTTACATAGTATAAAATGTCTTTAATTGTAACAACTTCCAACTTGCTTATAACTATGTCCAATCATGTTTCACTTACCCCTACAATATATAATTCATTTCAAAGCATATTTTGCCCATGCCAAATGGTCCTTAATATTTGGTCCAGTTTAAAATGCCATGATTAAAAAAATGTTGCTGGGCTTTAACAGCCCGTAACATTTATACATGCTTTTGGTTTACAGGAATACATAAAGATACTAGCATGTTTTATTGGTCCAATAATTGAGTTGCAGCTGTATGACTGCCAATAATACCCTTTGTTGCCTACATAGCCTAGCTGGTCATGGAACACAAGGTTAGGTAGATGGGTCAGTGTGTACCAAAAGTCTCCATGGGTGTTTTGGATGCAAACAAATATCAAGGACCTTCTGGTGCGGACCAAATGTCTCTATGTACATACTGTTGTATTTTTTTTTAAATCCTCACCCGAGGACATTTTTTCATTGCTTGTTTTTTAGAGAGAGAGGGAGGGAAAAAAGGAGGGAAGGAAAGGAGTGGGCGAGGGGGGAGAAAGAGCCAGCTAGCCAGCCAGCAATCTGTTGTCTTCCATATATGCCCTGACAAGAGAATCTAACCTGCAACCTAGGCATGTGCCCTGACCAGGAATCAAATCCACAATCCTATACTCCAAATATCACTATCATAGTTCTCAAATGGTAAGTAGATAATGATCAGGCAAGCAGGCATGTCTATAAATCACTTTGTAATCATCTTTAGTGACTCTTAAAAATAAGAAAGGAAAAGTAAAAGAAGATGGTGAAGAATGAAGTTTGCATTCTAGACTAGATGGAGAATGTATTTTTCAAACAACTCACATGGCTGTATTTTTGATAATTCTTCCTTGGTCCATCTTCTGCCCAATGCCATGCACAACAAACACAATATGGGTAGTCTGTGATGGCTTGTCTTCTAATGTGGCTTCTTCTACATAGCCTCTATGAAGTCTGGTCCCACTACTTGATGCTATAGAAAAATTATGATTTTAAGTTCACTGTTTATTCCAAAAACAGCATTCACATTAATATACTGAAAGAAGAAAGAAAATACTACAAAAAAAAAAGTTCACTGGGTAGGGAAGAGATAAGATTCGAAAGATGACATACCTAAAATACTAAATTGAATAGGAGACCAAAGCCAGAAACCATAAGGAACAAGGAAAGGAAGGAGGGATGGAAGGAAGAATGGAAGGACTGAACACATAAAAATGTTAAACTTCTCTAGGAAAAAATACCATGAAGCAAAAATTAAAAATGAATGACAAGCTGGAATAATATACAAAATATGATGCACAGTAAGTTAATTACCTGAGTATACAAAGAAAGCTTACTTATCAAAAGTGAAAAGTAGCAAAACATGCTAAAGATAAGAGGTTATTTACAAAACAATTAGTGAACATATAAAAAGATATTCAAGCACACCTCTAATCAAAGAAATTAAAATGAAAAATGGGATACTAAAAAATGTCAGACATGACAAAATTGTTTTAATATTTTATTTTATTTTATTTATTTATTTTTTTAAAAAATATTTTATTATTATTTCCAGAGAGAGGGGACAGGAGAGAGGCAAAGAAGGAGAGAAACATGAATGTATGGTTGCCTTTCACCTGCCTCCAGCCACGGACCTGGCTGGAGACTTGGCTTGCAACCTGGCCATGTGCCCTGGCCGAGAATCGAACCAGCGACCCTTGGGTTCGCAGGGCGGCGCCCTATCCACTGTGCTACCAGCCAGGGCTAAAATTTTATTTTTTTATTGTGCTCTCATATCTTCCCCAGGTACCATTCCCTCTTTTTCTTTCTTTTAATCAAGTATCTTTAAATAGCTCTCTGTTAATCCTGCCTCTGTTTCTTCATCTTGTGCTTAAGCTTCAACCCATGTCACACTGGCTTCTTCCCCATCAATCCATTTAAACCACCAATAACTTCCCTTTCGTTAAGTTCAATGAAGAATTTTCAGTCTTAATCTTCTTCTTCTTTTTTTTTTTTTAAAGATTTTATTTAATTATTTTTAGAAAGAGGGGAAGGGAGAAAGGCAGAGAGGGAGAGAGACATCAATGTATGGTTACCTTTCACCTGCCTCCAGCCACAGACCTGACTGGAGACCTGGTTTGCAACCTGGTTACGTGCCCTGGCTGGGGAATCGAACCTGCGACCTTTGGGTTCACAGGCCGGCGCCTTATCCACTGTGCTACCAGCCAGGTTAATCTTCTCAATGTTATGTTTCAATAGCTATGTTTTATTTTCACACCAGTACTTTGGGTTTAACTGCTTTTATGCTTTAAGAAGTACAAAAGATGTTTATTAATCTTGTTAGATCACTCTAAGTATATAATTGTTCACTGATGAATACATATCAACTCAAGCATCTTAACAAGTTTCATTTAACAGGTTAGTAACTGTCAAATCAGATTCCCCAAATTTTGACAAGTGATAGTAATATTTAATAATTACCTTTAGAAAATCCCAGTTTTTGAGTAACTGTTCTTGCAATTTTAGATGTTGTTGCATCACTATAAAGATATACTTCATCCACACTGTGCCAGTCCACATGGTTGCGACTCAACTTGAAACTATGAATAGCTGTAGCAAAAAAGGAAAAACTAATTTGAAGGTCTCCAAGGAAAACTTCATTTGTGTGAAAAATTATAATATACATATTTTTGAATCCATATTTGAACTTAGTTCAACAAAAAACTATTTCATTGAAACACATGATTGATGTGAAGTAAGTAATCAATAGGGTCTTTATTCTATGACAATTCGTTATCACAACATAGAATAAATGGCTTACCAACCATAATTTTAACCTCTACCATGTAGTTAATGCATTAAAGTATTATATAAGGATTAAAGTACTACTTTCCTAGGTGATGTACCATTTCTTACATATAATATAAATATACCTTCATAAAAGTCCTCAACAACTTTGACACAGACACTTAAGTTCCATTTCTTCTGTTGATTTTATTTTTGGATGTGTAAAAGTTTCACTCAGTGCACAATAAAACAAGACTCACAGGGAAAAAATATCTTTAAACTGTGAAGAAAATGTCTAATTTATTAGAATATAAGGTATTCTGGAATAATATTAAAGTCAATTATCACTGGACATAGCTCACTATAGAAGAAATCCAGAGTTGAAGATGTTTTAATAAGAAATCAGATATACTTCTGGTCAAGATGGAGGCATAGATAGACATGCTTCACCTCCCTGTGCAACCATAGAAAGAGTTAAGTTACAACCAGATCTTAAAAACAAACAACAAGAATTGTCAGAAAATTGAGCTATATGGATTCTAACAACCAAGGATTTAAAGAAGCCACATCCATCCAGATAGATAGGAAGGGCAGAGTTGGAGACAGGGTGGAGAGATGGAGGAGCACAGAGAAGCTATGGAGGCAGTGGTGGAACAGATGGTCCCACATTCACCTGTGGTGGGTAAAAATTGGGAGTGATCCAAGACCCAGGCCACACTGCACAGCTGGTGGGTCCAGCACTGGGAAGATAAACCCCCATTACCTCTAGCTGTAAAACCCAGCAGCGTTGGAGAACAGTAGAAATTGCAGGATTTTTGCTGCTTAAAGGGCATGCATGGTCTTAGAACAAACACAAACCCCAGGACAGTAACTAGACGGGTGCCAACAGCATATAGGAACTGGGTGAAATGATGGGGAATGGGGTGAGTGCTGGGTAAATGGCCAGAAGCTAGGCAGTGGCATTGTCTCCATTCCGAGGCCTCTACCACAAACAGAGCTACAAAGCAGTGAAGTGGGTGGCCCCTGCCTTGCAATTACAGAAAGCTCTACCCCATGCAATTACAGGTACCTTTGCTACATAGGCTACACTCCTAAGACGGAGTCAAAAGCAGCTCTACCTAATACACAGAAACAAGCATAGGGAGGATGCCAAATTAAGGAGGCAAAGAAATATGGCCCAAATGAAAGAACAGAACAGAAACCCAGAAAAAGGAAGTAAACAAAATGGAGACAGCCAATCTATCTATCAGATGCAGACTTCAAAACAATGGTGATACGGATGCTCAGGGAACTCACAGAGTACTGCAAACATATAAAAGAAGAAATGGAGGTTACACGAAGTGAAATAAAGAGAAATATACATGGCAGAAACAGTGAAGGAAGGAAGCCAGGACTCAAATAAATTATTTGAACATGAAGAAATAAACATTCAACCAGCACAGAAAGAAGAAACAAGAATGCAAAAAAATGAGGAGAGGCTTAGGAATCTCTGGGACAACTTTAAACATTCCAACATCCAAATAATGGGGGTGCCAGAAAGAGAAAGAGCAAGTAACTCAACTCAAAGCTTACTTGAGAAAATAATGAAAGAAAATTTCCCTAGTTTGGCAAAGGACATAGACACACAAGTCCAAGAATCACCGAGTCCCAAACAAGTTGGACCCAAAGAGGACCACATCAAGACACATCATAATTAAGATGCCAAAGGTTAAAGATAAAGAGAGAATCTTAAAAGTGGCAAGAGAAAAACAGAGTTACCTACAAAGGAATTCCTGTAAGACCATCAGCTGATTTCTCAAAAGAAACTGCAGGCAAAAAGGGGCTGGTAAGAAGTACTCAAAGTGATGAAAAGCAAACACCTATATCCTAGATTACTCTGTCCAGCAAAGTTATCATTTAGAATGGAAAGGCAGATAAAATGCTTCCCAAAGTAAAGCTAAAGGAATTTATTATCACCAAGCTATTATTAAGTGAAATGTTAAAGGGACTTATTTAAGAAACAGAAGAAAATTAAAGCTATAAACATTCAAATGAGAAGAAACTCATAATTATCAACAACTGAATCTAAAAAACAAAAACAAACTAAGCAAACAACCAAAATAGGAATAGAACCATAGGTACAGAGATCATCTGGAGGGTTATCAGCTGAGAAAGGGAAAGAGGAGGATGGAGAAAAAGGTACAGGGATTAAGAAGCATAATTACTAAGAACAAAATAGATGGGGATGTTAAGGATATGAAAGGAAAGGAAGAAACCAAAGAACTTACATGAACGACGCATGGACATAAACTAAGGGGTGGGATTGCTGGAGGGAAGGTGGGTATTGGGTGGACTGGGACAAAGGGGGAAAATTGGGACAACTTTAACAGTATAATTAATAAAATGTGCTTAAAGACTAAATCAAAGAAACTGTTTCTACTATGATGTTCAAATCAGTATGGTTATTATATTTCTGTGACTGAGGTATGCTTTGTAAAAATGAGCTAAAAAATCCCTCAAACCTGTAAGGCATAAACTATATCTTGATTGCGCTGTATCACTGGCACCAAAAACTGTGTCCTAACAGTGCCTGACATGTGTCACAAATTTAGTAATGTTGATGGAAGCAATGAATCGAGAAATTTGCTATGACATGTCCACCAATTCATAATTTGATCATTCTCTTATTTTAAGAACTCAAAATATTTCTTCGCTATCTCTGGTTTACAGGTAAGAAAAAAAATATCACAGTGCTACCTTCAGAAAACCAGGCACCTAAAAATCATTATGCCCAATTCACTTTCTTAAAATCCTTTTAAAGCCAAATATTATCTTCCATTAGATATAAAGATGCAGAAGTACCATGAGATTAAGTGATGTGACTTGCACAAAGCTAGTTACTGGCAGAGTCTATTTTTGATTTGAAGATGGGCCGAAAATAACCTCAAGCTAAATATGAAAGGATATATAGTCTTAGTCAAGATCTAAGATCCTAGGATTTTTTTTTTAAAGATTTTATTCATTATTTTTAGAGAGAGAGAGAGAGAGACATCAATGTATCGTTGCCTTTCACTTGCCTCCAGCTACAGAACTGGCTGGAGACCTGGCTTGCAACCTGCCTATGTGCCCTGGCTGGGAACTGAACCAGTGACCTTTGGGTTCGCAGGCTGGTGCCTTATCCACTGTGCCACCAGTCAGGGCAGATATAAACCTATTTCCTAATAGAATACACAGAAAAGTAATAAACCCATTTCCAGGAAAGTGTACTTATATATATTACAAATGTAACTTCAAAAATTTATGAGAAACCCAGTTGTCTGCCCCAAATATAAATCGTTATTTTCTACAACTTTTTATTATGAAGATATTTCAATATACCAAAAATTAAAGAATAATAAAACAAACTGTATCTGCCACTACAAAACAAACAAACAAAAAGTATCAGAAACCAATTTATATTTAACTTACCTGCCAGGACACATGACTAACACTGAACACAAGAAGAAGATGCAATTAACATAACAAATAGTATCTTTAGTCCCAAAGAAAACAATACATAAACTTTGCTTTTTAAAATAAAAGCTTTTCATAAATCAAATCTTTTGCACAAATTTAATAATTACTTACTTTTCTATGCCCAATCCAAGTCACTATTCTAAGCCTTTTTTGTATAATTCTCTAAAGCACATTTTTGTTAAATAGTTTTGAGCAATATATGGCTAAAACACTGAAATTACAAGATCAAGATATTACAAGAATGGTGTTAGGCCAACAAAATTTCATTCTTAATATCGGCAAATTTCTCTTTATTGGACTATATATATCATTTCCAAATGTTTATATCACATATTTAACACTAAACAAAATAGCACAATGTATACATTCTTACGCTTTTAATACTAATACCTGTAATTTCTATGCTTTAAATATAACTGAATGCTCTAAATACAACTAAATGCTACAAGCAAGGAATATAACTACATGGAGAAATAAAACTACAATTACTGTACCTTGGGAACGCTTTCGTTTAAGACCTGCTGCTTCTGTACTCTCCTTATATCCTCTCCATTTGAACAGAGAAGGGAGGGAGAAGGGAGGGAGGTGGTAGACAACTAAGAAAGCAAAAACACTGAGCTTCAAAGTAAATTTTAAATGAGGTTGCTAGTCTGCCTTTTCACTGTAGTAAAGTAAAAAAGGAGTTGTATTTGACAAACATTATTTTAAATGTTTTATTTACATAATTTCTAATTAAAGTCAATGAAGCAAAATATTAGTTTAATGTTTATCAAATATATGCTCTATTTTCATTGAAAAAGGCAAATAATATAGAAATCTGTCAGTTAAAGACAACTATGCAATTGCCGTTATTAATGCCTCTGCACAGATAGAATAAAAAAATAGAGCATGGCACTTCTGAATAAGCAAGAGATTTATAATTGCCATCTTTATAATACTGACTTTATTTACTCTCACCAAATTTGTGACTATGACAGCTAACAATCAATATGCAAACTGAGAATGCAATAAATCACAATTTAAATATGCAATGCAGCTTTTCTGAGAAGATACCACAGTACACATTCCACTACCAGATGCTTTCAATTACTCAAGTACATATAATGGAGCCTTCCCAAAGAATCACAATGTCCTTTTCACAACTCTGTTCGAGCTGTTAAGATTTTACAAATGAAACTTAAAAAAATTCAAATTGGAAGCTCTTTTGATTCAGTTATTAATGATAAAATAATGATTTATTAGTGGTAGAATAAAAAAAGGGCATTAATAAAAATATATGCTATGACATCATGTAAGCATGAAACAGACTATACAGGTAAAACCTAGACACACCTACTTGGTATTTGGCAAATCAGTAGATAAACCTTAAAGTTGACATTACCCCTGTCAAATATTGCTCATTATATATCAATACATTTTAAAATATTTTAAGTAAGCAATTAAAGATCCACTTGAACTTGAACTTTAGGATTTAGTTAAAATTTATGTTCTAATACATTTTTTTTTTATCCTCATTCCCTTCTACTTTAATGTGAAATTCAAAGGTTAAATACCATACAAATGTGAAAATATTTATTTCCTGTTGTATGAGGGGGAACCTCTCAAAAAATGGAGTTATAAAAAATTGTGCATTTATTCTAACATGTTTAAAGTTCAGCCACCTTCAAAGTATTCTCCATTTGATGCAATACATCAAGTGAGAATCGCCCCCACCCCCACTGGTCAAAACAGTTTTTGAATTCATTGATTTTGATGCTTTTAGCACTTCTGCCATTTTTTGTTTCACCTCTTCCATATTGACAGAACCATTCCCCTTTGAGGACTTTTTTCATCCAGGGAAACAAACAAAAAAGTCCTTTGGGGCAAGTCTGGGTGAATAGGGAAGGTGGAGCATAGGGCTCATGCCATTTTTTTGGTTAAAAACTGCTGAACACTCAGTGTGGTGTGGGCAGGTGAACTAAATCACTCATCATGAAATGGGCAAATGTGTTGAAAAAGTCTTCAAGAAGTATTCACTGAAGCCAAAGGCAGCCTCTCCCAACGGGCGCCACCTCTAGCACACTGATGCAGACGGGTGCCTGCATCACCTAGGGGAACATTCACCTAGGGGGAGAAGCCTGCACTGCAAGGGGCCTGCCGTCCAGAAGATGATTCTGGTTTTCTCAGGAGGGTCCCCCTTGTATAGTACTAGAAATATATTTTAAAAACCTGTTGTATCCATACAAATGAAGTATATTTAAAAATTCGTGCAATAAACAAAATTGAAAAATGCTTACAAGGCACTTAACTACATATACCTATTTGTATTTAGATAGCTATAAAAAACTAGACAAGGGTTAAAAATTGGGTAGTAAAGTTAACATCAGGATTATAAAAACATTTCACTGTTACAGAGGGGTGGAAAATGAAGACACCTTAATTTCCTTCATTGAAAATGTTTTTTTGTTCACATGCCTTCTGGTCAGTTACTGAAGAATAATAGATGCACCTCTTACACAAAATATTTTTAAACAAAAAAATTCACTAGGAATAAGCTAATATATTCAAGTAGATCAAAATGATATAGATTTGAGACTTTATTACTCAAAGAAACAAAGCTTAACTTTCCAAAATCTACTAGTAAAACCCAAATTCTGTATTTACTAAAAGAGAATTAATGAGAAACACAGACCTTTTGACCGCATTGTGAAATTATGTACATGCAAACGACATATATGACAGACTCGTGAAAATGGACAATGGTGTGCTGACTGACTACAGTACTGGGGCAATGGGCTGGGCAGAGGCAGGTAAAGGGGGAAAATGAGGACAACTGTAACAGCATAAACAATAAAACATTATAAAAAATAAAATAAAATTGTGCCAATGCTTTCAAACTAGCCAAGATAAAAAAATGAAAGGCTTTCCTTTCTAAAGCAGTAGCATAAATTAGAAATTTATTAAAGGACAAACATCCAATGTACTAAAAACGGAAGCATATTTATTTAAAACATTTTTACAAAATTAAATAGACATGGTTGTTTACCTTATTCTCAAATTTAATTCTTATTTTGGCTTGAAAGTCATTTGCCCCATTTGTTACAACATCCTGTTAGCACAGAAAGCCTAATTTTTTCAATCTAAGGCACGAAATTAGGTGTACCACCATTAGCACAGGAGACGAAAGAAAGGGTTTATTATCAATCCAAACAGGGATCACTGTTAGAAATTCAAATGCCAGAAAGCATTACTTTTTTTCTTTTTCCTAAAGTAAAGCTCTAGATGTGAAAGACCCATGGACATGGACATGGACATGGACATGGACATGGACAAGGTGGGGCATGACCGTGGGAGAAGGAATGGGGAGGGTTGGGGAAGGGAGAGCAATGGGGGAAAAATGAAACTGTAATACAATAAAAATTAAAAAAAAAAAAAGATAAAAAAAAATAAAGTTCTAGTTAGGAATTATGTCATGTTAGCAGAAGTATACATAAACTCAAAATGCAACTGAAAGTGCTAACTTTCTGGGTGCTAACATTTAATAAAAATTTCCTTTTATACATATAAAAGTCCTATAAAGAAATAAAAGATTTAAGTATATATTTTTCCAATAAATTTTATTATATAAATAAATTCTTAAACTTTCTCAATATATGATTCTGAAAGCAATAGAATATCAAAAGAAAAAAAAAGGTGAGGGGGTTGCCAATGACATGCTAATCCCTAGAATGGAACTCAGTAACTTTTCCTTAATAAAAACTGGCAACCTGGATAACCTCAACTTCAGGGAAGAAGGCCTGCACATCTCAAACCTGCCAACTGCAATGAGAAAACTCCTAATAATCTTCTTGGATCCCAGAGAAATGAAGTTAGATAAATTCATAATAGATTAAATAATAACTAAGAACTAGATGGTGGGAATTCTCTAACCAATCCCCACCCCATCCCCACCTTCTCTCCAGCCTGTCTTTCTGACTTTTGAAATTCTATATTGATGTTTGGGATATCTTTACGCAGCAACAGTGTCAGGAATATACACTTTATATACCAAGTTGTTAAATACTGTAAATTCTTATAGATCCATTAACACCTATACAGTAGTAGCACCTCAAAATAGCTTGAACAGTATAAAGTCCATTTAAAAAATTCCCATGCATCTGTGAGATTACAGTGATAGTATGATTTTGTAGACCACATCTAGTTGGGTCCTGCATTTCTAACAAATCTTGTCAATTGCTGCCTTTTAGTTGGATTCTTAGTTCACTTATATATATTTGCTGTAGTTATTGATAAGGATAAATTTAGGTCTATCATTTCTCATTCATTTTCTCTTTGTTCCACCTACATTTTGTTTCTTATTTCTCCTTTCCTGTATTTTATTTGGGGGTGGGGTGGTTAAGTAAATAAATATAAGTATTTTTTTATCCTCACCTAAGGAACATTTTTTTTTTTTTAAATTACTTTCAGAGAGAGAGGAAGGAAGGAGGAAGCAAGAGAAAGAAAACATTGGTTGCCTCCCATTGGTGCTTAGTCCTGGGATTGACCCTGCAACCTCAGTATGCGCCCTGGCTAGGAATCAAAACTGCAGCACTTTGATTATGGGACAACACACCAACCAAATGAGTCACCCAGGCCAGGGATAAATATTTTTTACTATGTTTTAATTCCTCTACTGTCATTAAAAAAAAAAAACAACTTGCTATTATGGAATTATTTTATTTTATTTTATGGGTTTATTTAAAAGATTTTATTTATTATTTTTAGAGAGAGGGGAAGGGAGAGAGGCAGAGAGGGAGAGAGACATCAATGTATCATGGCCTTTCACCGGTCTCCAGCTAAGGACCTGGCTGGAGACCTGGCTTGCAACCTGGTTATGTGTGCCCTGGCTGGGAATCGAACCAGAGATCTTTGGGTTTGCAGGCTGGCGCCTTATCCACTGTGCCACCAGCTGGGACTGGAATAATTTTAGATTCAAGAAAAGTTGTAAACAAGCAAGTTACCATATATCCTTCATCCAGCTTCCCCTAATATCTGCCTATTTATAGCACAATTACGAAAAGTAAGAAATTGACAATAGTACAATACTATCAACTAAAATATAGACTTTATTCAGATTTCTACAATTTTCTTATTAATGTCTTTTTCTTGGTATCCAATCTAGGGTACCATGATGCATTTTGTTGTCACATTTCCTTAGTCTCCATTAAACTGTGACAAATTCCTTAATCTTTTCTTGTCTTTTCATGACTTTGGTATTTTAAAAAAATATTAGGGTATAATTGACAAATAAAATATCTAATGTAAGAACCTAGTATAAAGGAACCATGGACATGGACAACAGGTGGGACTGACTTTGGGGGGAGTGGGTGGGTGGGGAGGGGGACAGAGGGGAGCAAAAAGGGGATGGATGTAATACAACAACAATAAAATTAAACAAACAAACAAACAAACAAAACATCTAATGTGTACATTATAGTGATGGTATACATTGCGAAAGGATTCCCTCCATCTAGTTAATTATGACCGTAATACTTTTCAAGAGTGCTGGTCAGTTATTTTGCAGAATGTCCCTCAATTTGAGTTCATCTGTTTTCTTACAAATAAACTGATGTTATGTATTTTTGGCCAGAGTAAAGTGTAAACTAATCCTTTTAGCTCAACTGTTTTTCACTAATTCCTGATTTTTATAGATAAATATAAAATGAGTAAAACACTAATCCAGTACTAGGTTGAAGTATTTACAAAATTACTTATTTAAAGGTCTGATTTTACTTGTATGATTCATGCCCAGTGAAACACTAGGCTTTCATTTGTTTGGATACTTCATAAATGTCTCCTAGCCTAGGAGGTAGGATGAAAAGATGATCAATTTTTATTTTAACTCTCAGAAAAAAATGAACTTTTAGATTACAGTATCTAAATCACAAATTTCTATTTGTAAGCTAACCTTTATCAATCTATTTAATTCAATGTTTACTTTGAGATTAGTAGGAAAATTAATAAGGAGAAAACATTAAACATATTCAATGTACTTGTGACAACAGCTACGCTAACCAAAATACAAATAGAATCAGGAAGAAAAGGAATTAGTATTTCGACATCTTTCAAGGCAAGAACAATGTTGAGTTTTTTAGAAATTTTCCAAGCACTTAATAAGAGTTCCTAAATATTATATTTTAAAGTGTTTTTGATTATTAAACAGGATTTTTCCAGACAGCCTCACTCAAGTCACCCTCTGCCATGAAATCAAACTCTTTATTTCAAATGTCTTTTTAGAATGTGTAATATTCACTAGCTACTCTGTTATCCTGTACTTATTCTTTATAACTGTTCTCATCTGTAGGCTTAAAAGTCTTTGAGGGTAGAAAGCATATCTATTTCTTTCATAAAAGTGACTCACATACAATACTAAGTACACATGAAAGCATTCAAAATCCGATTAATATAAAGAGTTAAAGCTTTATCACATACACATGAGAAAATTTAGGCAGAAAAGGTTTTTCCTCCTTCAAATTTATGAAATTTGCAATTTCAGAAGTTTGGAGATAAAAAGCAAAATAAAAGATTGTAATATATTTTATCTTTGTAGCTATGGTAAATTTAAGTTATTTTTCCAACAACGGTAGCTTTTTAGACAGCAAGTGTTCTTTTCTTAAAATGAGTGATAATTTTCAAATGCACTACAAAATTTCCGACAATCTTCAAATGTCACACCTTAACATGTAAATGTATGTTTTACATAATACTTTATAACAAATAAGATGGTTGAAAACTTATTACAACAGTACATATATACACTGAATTGAACTTATAATCTTTGCTAATAATAAAACATGCTATTTTTACCCATATGCCATAGTATATTAAAAAAAATTTTTTTTTTCTTTAGTTTACTGATTTTAGAGGAGGGAAGGAAGGAGGGGAAGAAAGAGGGAGAGAGGAGAGAGGGAGGGAGAGACAGACAGACAGACAGACATTGATTTGTTCTCCCATTTACTTATGCATTCATTGGTTGCTTCTTGTGTGTGCCCTGACCAGAGAGAGAACCTGCAACACTGGCCTATCAGGTGAATGCTCTAACCCACTGAGCTACACAGCCAGGGCTATACTTCAAGGAATTATCAACTTGAAGGATTATAATGCAAAAATACTTTAACAGTTTAACAATTTCTTGTTATTACTAACTAGAATTTTACCACTCTGGTATATATTATTAAAGCTAGCAAAAAATATTATTATGATATCAGAGATTGACACTAAAGAATTGACATATACACTGAAAGGCATAATGAAAATCTACTCGCATAAATAAATCAGGCTTAAATGATGAATTGAGTCATCTCCAATAGCAATGAAAAAATGAAAAAAGGTCAGTCTTTTAAGTACTATAAAGTAGACTTTTGTGTTTATTTTGGTAGTGGTGATGAGCGGTTACAAAATATTTCAGTCACTAATAAAAGATCATAGATATGTAAATTTTACTATTTGTGCTATAACAGACAGTTATTGTCTCTACAGTAATCTGCAGGAATACAGATATAGCTCTCTGCTCTGTAGATACTTAACTGTTCTTTATATGTTGATATGTAAAAACCTTGACTTTGGATTTTATAATGAAATAAGTAGTTGGTCAACTGAGCAGATTACGAAAATAATACATTTAAAATTCCTAGAGTATGGTATCCAGCATATAACAGACAATAATTATTATATACAATTGTTAAGATTTACTTGTCAATTTATTCAGAAGCCACAACTTTCCTCAGTTAATGTAGACTTTTAATCAACTAGATACAAAAAAAACATTTTAATTTGGTACAAGCTAAAGTGTACAATTTACTTGCCTGTGTGTGTGTGTGTGTGTATGTGTGTGTGTTCAGGGAGAGATAAACAGTAGGAGTGAGAAGAGACTTGGGATGTTGTTAACAGTAAGAAAAAAAATAAGCCAATTTAAAGCTTACTGTTTTGCCATTAACTATGTTTTATAAACATTTATTTCCAACCACAAATTCATTTCTTCCAAGCTACATCTGTGAATTACTTTATCAATATTGAGTTTTTCTGTTTTGAAGATATTTAAGAGGGGAAGGAAATAAATCATTTTCAATTCACTAGATTTAGTAGGGTTTGCCAAGAAACCTCCCCAATAAAGGCAAGCATGGATGAAGAAATGCTTTAAAAAATTAGAGAAATATACAAATTCTAATCCACCTGTACCATAATACTCACCAGAATAGTTGATTCCACTGCCTGCAGTAAATGGAACAATAGAAGTATTTTAACTTTACCACACATTTTGAATTTCATGCAAGAACAGACATACAAAACATAGTAATCTTGGCTATTATAGAAATATTTTATTTATTTATTTATTTAAATATTTTAAACTACTGCAAATATATTCAAATGATAAATAAGGAAATGTAAATTGATTAAAATGAAAAGTTGTATGGTTATAGATATGGTGATATCTAAGTGATACACAAAAGAAATCAAACTTTTTCTTAAACTTCAGGAAAAGAGCCAACCTTAAAATATTAACAAAACTGCTCTCTTAATATAATGACAATTATTTCTTTAAAAACTACTGAAAAGAATGAATTCAGAGAGTGCATTAACAATCTGTCACTTATAGTAAATCATGTTATGCTATTAAACGTACAGAATAAGCAAAATAAAAATTGCTATTAATTCAGAAATTCATAGATATTATTTTAAAATTATCAAATGTTTAAAATAATAAGTTTTATACTCTAATACTACTAATTACTATGTCCAACTTAGAAACAACTCTACACACTTTGTTAACAACTTATTTAACTGGTTTACATAACATATTAGGCATATTAATTAGTCTTACCGTCTTTTCCATCTACAGATTTTGACACTTCAATATCAAAACTTTCTTGCATCTGCTGACCTCTAAAACAGCTGAGATGTTCTTGCTCAATTAAATTACTTTCCTCTTCTTCTAGAGGCTGCCAAGTACCATCAATAAACCACTGTCCACGCATCACTGGTATTTTATCGGCCTCTAGAAAGAGAAATCACAGAATTAATATATTTTAGGATTCACTTCCTATAAAAACATGTAATTATAGTTACACAGTTTGCTACTGTTTTGGAAAAAGCAAACTTTTATGACTGAAGTTTTAAATTTCAGATTTCAAGCCATGGGATACAATTTTTCCTGGTATATAATTTTGCTGGTATTAAATATTATACATAAAAATTTCATTGGCATTAGAAAGTTAGATAAATAGTGATCTATACAACTGTGGTTCTGAAAAACCAAAATTAGCATGCTAAGGAGTTAAGACAAGTTTAATGCAAAACTTCTGAGTGTTTCAATATGCTAGAAAATAATGATATAAAATTAGTACTAGTGTGGTGTGGGAGTAAGTGTTGCACTTTTTAGGGCTATGTTGATGTTACAGGCTCTCAGTTACTATAACAGAGTAACAGAAACTTTTCATTATAGTTAAGTACCTCAATTTCTAAAAAAGTCTGAAAAACTTTCTTAAATATCTAAATAATCCTTTGATTAGTTATTATAAGCCTAAAACTTTTAGTTGCTATTTATTTAAATAAACTATAAGCTATCTTGAATCCATAAAAATTTTAAGAAATAAAGCAAAAATAAAATGGAAATAACAAAGCCCTAAAAATTAAAGCAAAATGAAACAAAGGAACTTAATTATGAAGTGAGGTGATGGTTTAACCATATATACAAAAATTTATTTCAAATAATTTAGTTAAAATAGTAATTTGTACATATATATAAGGATATAGGGTATGGAAAAAAAATACAAACCTATCTTAAACCTTTTACAGTACCTACAGTGTTATTAATCATTTTATAATATTGGTATTGTTAATTTGAAAAGGTAGGTTAAGACAACTATATTAAATTTGTTAATATCATTAGGAATCAAGATTTTTAGCAGAAGAACATATACAAATATAAAAGTCAAAAAATATAGTTTGTGTAACTTTAAATTTTAATTGGAAATGTCACCATGAACTAATGATGCCTTTGTCTTTAAAAAATGTCTTAAGCTTTTCCACTGATAAGGAGTAGAAACAAAGACCAATCCAGTATTAGCGAACACTCCTGACATAAAAATTGTGATCTTTCAATATCATTTTCCACCCCTCCCCCTTCCAAGAATCCTTAAAGAAATAGCTAATTTTAGGTTTGGGATAGGATATTAACCAGATAATCCTGAAAAACTTTGTTGTACCAGACTAGTAGTATGACATACTCAAAATTTATGATGTGTTTTACTTCTTCTTGCATTATCCTACACAGTTGATTCTCAAACATGGGTTTGAACTGTGTGGGCCCACTTACACTCGTTTTCTGTACTCCTCTTAAAGTAGCTTTGTATGGCATTTATTTCTATTCTTGATCATTGTATGAATAGAGTTCTTAGTTCAAGAGTGTCTGCTTCTGCTGGTTTGTAAGAGCAGCACTTTTAATGATGTGGTGGTCGTGGTGGTGGTGGAATTTGTGTGCCTTGCTTCTTTCATTTCCCTAAGATCCTAAATTGGCTCCTTCCTTTTTCCCTCTCACTGCCACAGCTCCAAGGGTACCATACTATCTCCATCTTCTCTCCCAGGAGGAATGCTTCTGATGTTGCTACTTCTGTTCCCTCTCACTTTCACACACCTTCTCTCCAGCTGGCGCTATGAGTCACTGAGTCCCAAGCCTATGTTCATATTTTGGCAGCTGCGTGGGGCAAGTTTCTTTCTGATAATTTTGTTTGTGTTTCATTTAACCACTGATCTCTCCTCTTTTTCACTGTCCCTTAGTTAAGTCTTTCTTTGCCTCACTCTCCAGACTCAGAGGTTTGTCGCAGCAATCAAAAGGAGCTGTTGTAATATGGTTTCTTTACATACAGGTAATTTAAAATTCATAGTATTGTCTATCCTGTAGTAATGCTGAAAATGTGAGTTATGTGTGGCTTGTGTGAGTATAAGCATGGATGTGGTTCTTTTAGGCCTTCCAGCTTTTTGGGAGGATGAATGGAGAGATTTAGATTTAGACAGTTACCTTTATCTTCAAGGCCCAAAGCTCATCTCATTTAATCATGATAGTAGTCTTAACACCCTATTGATTGGTAATGAAAAAAGTTGTGTTTTTGGCTTCCAGCCAAGATGTGAAGGTATAGGTAGACATGCTGGATCTCCCTCTACAACTAAGAAGGAATACAACTACCTCAAAACTGGAGTCTACCAGAAGTTTCAGAAAATTGAGCTGCATGGAAGTCCAACAGATATAAAGAAGAAATATTCATCCAGACAGGTAGGAGGGAAGGAGCTGGGGCAGACAGGAAGCTGTGTGGTGGTGGCAGGGACAGTGGCCGTGGCCAGCTGGTGTAACATGCAGTCAAACACGAAAAAAAAGTAGGGAGGGATACCTGGGAAGCACTTCCAGCACCAGGCCAGACTACACCTCACAACTCATGGTTCCAGCACCAGGGAAAATTGTGTCTCATTGTTTCTGACTGTGAAAACCAGTGGGAGTTGGAGTGGAGGAAGAACCTGCTGGTCCTTCAGCACAGTCCTTTTGTTTAGAGGCCCCCATGGTCCTATAATGTCCATAGTCTCACCCACTCTGAGAATCACAACCAGGACAATATCTAGAGGGGTGCCAGTCCCATATGGGAAGGTGAAGTGCCTGGAAAAGGGGTGAGTAATTAACAAGAGGCATTATTCCCTCTCGGACTCCTCCCTCACATATCGAACTACAGTGAGGTGAAATGGGTTGCTTGTCTGATGAATACCTAAGGCTCCACCCCTTATAATATGAAAGGTGCAACAGTTCTACCTAAGCCAACCTGGCAAACTCAGGAGCTTATCACACTGAGGAAACAGAGAAGTATGGCCCAAAAGAGGAAAGAGATCAAGGTTCTAGTGGGAGAACTAAGTAATAAGGATATAGTCAACCAAACAGATGAAGAGATAGCAAACCTAATAGATGCAGAGTTCAAAACACTGGTGATAAAGATGCTCACAGACTTGACAGATATGCTTGAGTATGGCAAACACACAAGGGAAGAAGTGAAGGCTATGCTAAGTGAAACAAAGCAAAATCCACAAGATAACAATGGTGAAGGGAAGGAAAGCAGGGTTCAAATCAATGATTTAGAACATATGGAAGAAATAAACAGTTTATTAGTACAGAATGTGGAAATGAGAATTAAATAAAACAAGGAGAGGCTTAGGAACCTCTGGTATAACTTTAAACGCTCCAACATCCAAATCATAGAAGAGCCAGAAGGAGAAAAGGAAGAGCAAGAAATTGAAAACTTATGTGAAAAAATAATGAAGGGAAACTTCCCAAATTTGTTGAAGGAAACAGACATACTTGTACAAGTTTAGGAAGCACAGAGTCCCAAACAAGTTAGATTCAAAGAGGACCATACCAAGACACAACACAGTTAAAACACCAAAGGTGAAAGATAAAAAGAGAATCTTAAAAGCAGTAAGAGAAAAGCAGAGTTACTTACAAAGGGGTCCCATAAAACTATCAGCTGATTTCTCAAAAGAACTTTGCAGATAAGAATGGGTTGGCAAGAAGCATTCAAAGTGATGAAAAGCAAAGACCTACAGCCAAGATTACTCTAATCAACAATGCTATCATTTAGAATGGAAGGGCAGATAAAAGTGCTTCCTAGATAAGGCAAAGCTGAAGGACTTCACCATCATCAAGCCATTATCACACGAAATGTTAAAGGGACTTATTTAAGAAAAAGAAAATCAAAACTATGAACATTAAAATGACAATAAACTCACAACTATAAACAACAGAACCTAGAAAATAAAAACAAAAACTAAACCACCAGAATAGGAACAGAATCATAGGATCACCTGGAGGGTTATCAGCTGAGAAGCCAGCGGGGAGAAATAGGGGAATGGTGCAGGGATTAAGAGGCACAATTGCTAGGTAGAAAATAGACAGGGGGAAGTTAATAATAACATAGGAAAGCATGAAGCCAAAGAACTTATATTCATGACCCATGGAGAAGAAGTAAGGGGGTAGGATTGCCGGGGGCAAGAGGGGTACTGAGAGGTGGGAGCAAAGGGAAAAGAAATTGGAATAGTAACAGCATAATCAGTAAAATATACAAAAAAATTCATATTTCAAGCCCAGACATTGTTGACCGATAATTAACTCGTGCTTACACTTGCATTACCTTTTGCTATAAAACTGCTAGTCAACTATGTGTTGGTACACAGATGGATGTAGTTTGCTTGCTATGTGAGTTAACTCACCTTTGCACTTGCATTAGTTTTTGTATAAAACTGCTGGTCAACAGTATGTTAAAAAATAACTTTAATTATCTCAGTTTTATAAATGAGTAAGCTGAGTCTTAAGTGAACTAAGCAACTTGCCCAAAGGCACACAGCTAAGTAATACGAGAACCAAAATTCCAACTAAAGTCTGACTCTGAAGTTCATTCAAACTTTTCCTACTGCACAATGCAACCTATATTCTCAAATAGGGAAACTCCCCTATTAACCCTTTCCCCAAGAAAAACAGGCTATTTAATTGCATTGGTAATTTAAAAATAAACAGTTTGGGAACTTTCACATTGCCAGTCTAATATCAGACTTACAAACCAGAGCCAACCATCCCTCTCCATAAAAATCATGGAAGTTTAAAAAGCAGTAAAACAAGTTCATAGCTCAGATCTGCACTCCCAACTCTTTTCTTCACTTGAGCTTAATCTAAACATGTATTCTGATAGATATTCTATCTTAAACTCCAGACCCAAATATTCACCTGCCAATTAAGTATCTCCTAGTAGATAATCAACAGTTACCAGAATGGCAAATAGTTATGGAAGGACTCTAGGTTCTGACAGAACACAAACCTGCTCCTCCCCCTGTCTCCCCTGTCACAGGGAACCGTGTGTGACGGCATTCAGCCAGTTACCCAAGAAAGAAATCTGGGAGTCATCCAAGATGCCTCCTCCTCAAAAGCTCCTTAGTATAAACCAGACGTTAAGTACTGTTTACTGTATCCTCTAAATCACCCTAATCCCTTGCTCATCAGGCCTACAGTCAATATCTGAGTTCACCTTCTTATCACTTCTATATGTTTTATTTCAGAAACTTCCTTCCTAGCTTCAACTGTGTGACTCTCACCACCCAAGCTCTAATGCTGGGAAATCACCCTAAATGGGTCTCTAGTCATATAAATGAAGCACTCTCTATTTTGGACTGGAAAAGACTGCCCCTGCCTCTCCAATACAGATACCCATATACACTCTTAACCCGCCTTGAGCTCTTATGTTCCACAATAAGCCTTCGTCTCTGTGGCCACCCTTCTCACCCTATTTGGCCTCTTATGTCCCATGCTAGGCTGCTTCTTATGAGGACATCTCTTCATTCAACCCCATGCCAAGCTGTACCTATTGCATGGGAGGAGGAAAAGAGAGAAGTGGTTCTCAACCGAGGACGATTTTGTCTTCCAGGGGACATTTAGCAATGTTTGAGGATATTTTTGACTGTCACAACTGGGGGATGGTGGTGGTAGTGTTACTGGCATCTAGACCATGGATGTTGCTAACCACTCTACAATGCACAGAATAGGTGTCCCCACTCTACCCCACTGTGCCTAGAAACAAATTATCTGACCCAAAACATCAACAGTGCCCAAAACGCTGGGCTAGAAACACCTTTTAAAACCTAAAACACTAGTATCTTTTAACAGAGTAATTCTAGAAATATAGGCATCTTGCTATACCCACAGCTTTACCCACTTAGGAATTATAGGCATACCTGTAATTCACTGCTGCTTTAGAAACTTTCAGAGCATATCTGACCACACAGGACTTAAAGAGGAAGGAAAACACAGAGTAAAGGAAAACAGTAAAGGTAAAATACTGGTATTCAGGAGAAAAAGAATAGATAAAAGAAAAGTAGGAGATAAGAAAAGGTGAAAGACATAATGGGAGACAAGAAAAGCAAAGAAGTAGAAATATTCTTAAGGCTTGTTATAAACTTAATACCTGGGAACTGTGATTACACTACTTATAGCTGTAAATGGTGGCTAAGATCCCAGATCAACCCTCTAGAGGCCTACTTAAACCAGTATGTGCCTAAACTATTGATGAACTGTTTCTACCAAACCATCCTTTATAACAGAAGAGAAAAGGGTTTCCCGTCGTGGTTCCAGTGTGGTCACTTTACTGGGTTCTTGCAGGGTGTGAATTTCTCCTTTAGCAGTGCCCAGGTGCTAACAGTAAAGGCAGCTTCCCTAGTGCCACCGCCCCCTAGGCAGTTTCGTGGTGAAATGTAACCTGCTGGGCACCTCTTCTTGGTTTACTCCTGCAACCCCTCAGGCAGCCTGTGGGGAGTTCTGACACTTTGCCACACACTGTGACCACTGACTGCCGCACTCTCAAAAGAGGTCAGAATCTCAGCCTTGAGAGGAACTGGCCTCTTCCTTGGGTGCTCATCTCAGTCCCACCGGTGGTGGCTGGAAAACAAATGGCTGTATATTCATGCAATGGAATACTATTATTTTTGTCTTCTTCATAGTTCTCATTGTTTTGTTACTTCATTCTGTTTTGTTACGCCTTCTCTGTTGAAATTACTGTGTGGTTTCTGTTTCCTGATTGGACTCTACTTGATATAACAAGATTTTCACAACAGGAAACTCAAATAGTCAATAAACCTGTAACATGAAATATACTTAGGCTGATGGGTAATCATTAGAGATGGAACTTGAAACAGTTCTTTTCCTAGGTATGTACTCTAGAGAAATTCTGGCTCATTTGGACAAGAAGACATACATACAATTTTTTATTACAGAAATGTTTATAATAGCAAAATATGCAAACAACCTAAGTGTCCAAAGAGGAAAACAAATTGTGGTATATTCATGCAATCAAATACTATTATATAGAACAAAACCAAATAGCTGGAGTTGTATGTGTCAGCATGAATAAATTTCAAAAACCTAACCTGAACCAGAAGGCAAACTGCAGGAGGCTACAAATACAATGGCACTATTTATATAAAAATCAAAACAAGCAAACAAACAAAAAATGAAACCCCAAAACCTCAATGTGCATAATAACCTAATAATCTAAAAAATGCATTGGAATAAACAGCAAATTCAGGAGAGCAGCTACTTTTGGATTGAAGGAAGGGTAATGGGAGGGGTCACAAGAGATTTTGATTACATTTGTCATGTTTAATTTCTTAAACTAAGTGAGGGGAAGTACTACTGATTGTTGGTTATGTTATCTAGACTTCTCTATACTTGAGATATTTCATAAAATCAATAATTAAAAAGTGTTGATGGTTCTCAAAAGGTGATAAAACATTATGTGCAAAATAATAATGTTTAATGATAAATTAAATGAAAGGTAGTAAATTAGAAACTAGATATCAAAATGCTATCTTCTATTTGAATAGCTGGACACTTACTTAATTATTCACTAAACAGGAACTGTAATCTGGAGGATAATGTCAGACAAAAAATAAGTCCTCATTTTAATCATTATTTAGCCTGTCTATAATGTTGTAATTTGCAAAACTGGGTTAGTAGTTAGCAATCACACAAAATTCTACCTTACAAAAGAAATATACACACCTCACTTGGTCACATTTGTAAGGAACAATTATACTAAGACACTAAATTATGTTTAGGCAATAATATCTACCTCTCACTGAGTTTAAACCAATTTCAGAGGTGAGAAACTCTGGACAATGTAATTACACCCTAAATATTGTTTGCGTCTTCTGTTTCAAGAGCCAGGGCCACAGAATTTTAAAACCTGCATTTATTTCTCAGTTCTTCATCAGTGTAACTATAAAGTTCCATAAGTGGCTTATGGTCCTTGAATTAGTTTGCTAGAGCTGTCATAACAAAGTACCACATTCTGAATGGTTTGAACAAGAGAAACTTATTCTCTCACATTTCTAGAGGCTAGGAGTCCAAAAACACGGTGCTGGCAAGTTTGGTTTCTTGTGAGGCCTCTGTCCTCAGCATGCAAATAACCACATTCTCACTCTGGCCTCATAGGCTCTTTTCTCTGTCTTGTGCATCCCTGGTATCTCTTTGTGTGTCCAAATTTCCTCTTATAAGGACAATAGTCAGATTGAATCAGGGCCTACCTAAATGGTCTCATTTAAATTTAATCACCTCTTTAAACCCTACCTCCAAATACAGTCACAATCAAAGTTAGTGGTGGTAAGGGCTTTAACAGAGGAGTTTGCCGAGGGGACATAATTCAGCCCCTAACAATCCTCCGAAGTTTTTATTACATAACCCTGTCAGGCATTCACGTTACATTTTCATCCTCTTCTCAAATTTAAATTCACAGAAGGCAGATTTTTTATGTTGGTAGTAATATCTATGTTTCAAAATGAAAAAATATGCTTTAAATCATAGGCCCTTTGGTCCTTACCCTTGGGAATTTAATATTTTGGTGGTTCTAGACCATGAAGAATTTGACATGCTTAGAAAAAAAATTCTCTCTAGGTACCTGGTTAAACAAAAAATGTTGCATATAATCTGCACAGGACACAAACCTGCGCCAAAAATGAAATACAACATTAAAAAGAATGTTTGAATTAAAAAAAAATATATATTTTTAGAGAAAGAGAAGGCAAGAGAGAAAGAGGGAGAAAAACATCAATGTGTGGTTGCCTTTTGTGCACCTCCAACTGGGGACCAGGCCTGCAGCAACTCAGGCATGAGCCCTAACTGGGAATTGAACTGGTGACCCTTTGGTTTGCAGGTCAGCACTCAATCCAATAAGCCGTATCAGCCAGGGCAGACTTCTGAATTTTTATTGTTAATTTTAGCTTAGTGGAGAGATAATCAATGCAATATTGACTATGGCTCTTCTATCAGGTTAAAATTTTAAAAATGAATTAACACAGTGGGAACCTTTAGAATCAGCAGTGTCATTCAAACCTATCTTATCTTAAACTATCTTCTCATTCTAGAATCCAGTGTGTCATTCATACTGACTTATCTTCTCATTCTATACTCTACATATTTTCCATAGTTTTTATTTTTTTAAATATTTTATTTCATTATTTTTAGAAAAAGGGGAAGGGAGAGAGGAAAAGAGGGAGACAGACATCAATGTATGGTTGTATTTCACCTGCCTCCAGCCACAGACTTGACTGGAGACCTGGTTTGCAACCTGCTTATGTTGTATTCCCCTGGCTGGGGAATCGAACCTGTGACCTTTGGGTTCGCAGGCTGGCGCCTTATCCATTGTGCTACCAGCCAGGGCCATTTTCCTTAGTTTTAACCTGGGTTCTTAAATTTGGCTGATAGTCAGAATCACCTGAGTTAAATAAAGGATGGATTTTTCAAATTCCTTGTGCTATACTTAATAAGACAGAGATAGGATCCAGATAATATTCATTATCTGCTCAGGTAGCATAAGCTTGTGGATTCATACATGGTACACAGGGGAAAGGAAACTGGTTAAGGATTCAGAAAGCATTGGCTCTAATTCCAGTTCCATCGCTAAACCTCTCTGAGCCTCAGTTTATCATATGTAACATGAGGATAATCTATCTCACTGCAGAGTTATAATAGGTATTAATAAAATAATGTACGTGGAAAGCACTTTGTAAACTATAAAATCCTATTCCAAATTATGGCATTATTCTAATTCACATAGTATCTTTCAAAGCTTCTAAAACAACAAACGGGCAGTGGTTAAATCTGACTATATCAAAACTAGCCTTCTAGAATTCTCATCCATTTGGCTTAACTAAGCTCCCTTTTCCCCTCATACCTCTTCCAAAATGAAAAGAAGAAAGAAAATAAAACCCTTCACAATTTGACAATGGGCTCAGAAAATAAAAAAACGAAATAAGCTAAGACCTGCAGATGAGCTCACTACAGACCTATTGTGATTAGCAGGTTAATTCCGACTTACTTCTTTGTGGTATCAATAAAAGGTGGGTCCTTTGATGTGAAAACAGGGATCCTTAAGAGTCTGTTTTTCACAATGAGTTGTAAGAAATAAGAGGAAAAGAAAGGTGGAGATTAGGAAGCATGAGAAATTAAATGCGGCAATTGGTTTGGTGGGCCGCAAGTATTATGCCAGCAAAAACAGGCAGCAGCAACGAGTTCTGAAGTACAAGTCCCCGGCCCATTAAAGCAGCTTCTGAAGACTCCCAATTCTACTGTGTGGCAAAACAGCCGTTTGATCCACATTAACTCTCTAAAGGTATTACCACTGTCCATTTAAAATTCCTAGGCAGGAAGGCTGTGTAGGATATAAGAGTGCTGAGTTGTACCTAACAGAGAGAGAAACAGAGACAAGATTATCAAGAATGGAGACGGTGAATTAGTTTGTTATATGGGATAGACAGACTTTCACTTCTAGCCATGATGGACTAACACATACTGGATTTACTGTCCTACCTTAAGAACTAGAAAAATCATGTGAAACATACAGGCAGAAAAAGACAGTGATTGCTGAGAGAACACCTACCACTGACCAAGCTTAGAGCCTAGAGCTTCCAGGCTGTTGTGCAGGAAGAGGTAATCCAAACAGAGCCTAGCAGTTTTGCTCATTTGTGAACCAGTTAAGAGTTTAGGAAGGCAAAGGTATGTTTTCTAAATACCTCTGGGGCAAAATACTGCAAAATGGAAGGCTCTACAGAAAGAGTGCTGGAGCTCTCTGGAGGAATGCTCTTGCCTTTGGCTGAATACTTACCTATACATACACTAGAGAAAATACTTGAGGCCAGGGAAAATGACCACTAGAAAGGAGTAGGTAAAACAATAAGGCTGGGAACAGTTCAAGTTCCAATGAGCCAGAGTGAAAAAGACCTAATCCATGTAGCATTGAGTAATGTCCTCTGAAAGGTATTGTCTTGGGTGTGGAGGTAAATTACCTCAAAAGGAAAGACTGCTTTTGACCACCCTCATAAAGCTCAAAGAACGATCTGACAGACTCAAACTAATGTGAAGTAACTTAACTGTGTAGTAGAACAAAGCCCAACAATACTAAAGGAATGCAGCACATAACTGAAAATGTATGATGGTATCAAAAAAATTAACAAGTATTCAAAACTAATAATAGAGATAAAAGAAAACCGTTACACATAACTCAATCTAAAGGAGGCAGGAAAAGAGGAAAAAAGAGCCCAGAATGAGATAAATAGAAAACAACAAGCAAGATGGGCCATTTAATCTCAAACAGCATTAATCACATTAAATGTAAATGGCCTAAAACACCAAATAAAGGCAGAGATTGTCAAAATGGATTTTAAAAAGTAACAGGTAATACGTAGGGAAAGATACATACATATTTAGAAGTAAAAGGGCAGAAAAAAGTTCATCATTAAATACTAATCCAAAAAAATTGGGAATAGCTGAATTGGTATCAAAGTAGACTTTAATACAAGAAATAACCCAAAGATAAGGGGGGTCATTTCAAATTGACAAAGGCATCATTTCATCAAAAGGACATAAAAATCTTAAAAGGTATATGCACCTAATAACAGAGCTTCAAAATATATAAAATAAAACCCAATAAAACTAAAAGAATAAATAAATAAATGTATAATTATAGTTGGGGGACTTTGTCCTCAATAATTGCTAGAATGAGAGTTACAGAAAATCAGTAAGGATATAAAAGTTTTAAATGGAAAGGACAGAGCTGAAATAGGTAGGTAAAAGCAAAACAGAAAAGAACAGAAAGAAAGAAATGTGAATTGAAAGCTAGTTCCTCTAGAAACCCTTGAAATACAATAGTGGACTGGCTGAACTAGTAATTCTCTAAGTGAAAGTAACTCAAGATGAAGTAGCTTTGAGCCATTTAGACTGCAGGAATTAATAAAGTAAGTGTTTTTTAATGTGAGGTCTATAAAGCCCTGCGATCAGAATTACTTGGAATACCTAGTAAACAGGATGATTCTCCAAGATGAGATCTCTTGAATGTAATATCCCAAGATGACCTGAGAATCTAATTTCTAACAATCTTGCACTTGACTGTTAAACTTACTAAAATCTGCAAACTATTGGTCTAACATAGGATGCCATTCCACAGGCCAGAGAACACAGGAGAGACAATTCAGAGGCTGTTCTCACCTCACCTGGAAAGGTCTTCATTTTGTGCAACCTCGGAGTGGAACAAAATGTGATACTCTGTAGTTCCCAGAACTCTCAGGGGGTGAGAATAAGTAGGCTTAAGTACACATGTGTACACACACACACACACACACACACACGGAGAGGAAAAGAGAAAGAAAGAAGAAAGACAGGGAGAGGAAGGGGGAAATAGGTGCGTATATATGTCATCAAATTTAGGATGAAGTAATTTCTGCAGAGCCATAGTTCCTAGTCCTCTTTTTCATAAACAAAACAGGTCAACTACACACTTCAATTTCTAGAAGCTAGGATTTAGTGTAAGAGTCAAGGTACCAGCCAGGCTTAAATGACATAGCTAATAGTTACTGAACCAAGTACCATACTAAGTACTCTACATATGTGTACTCCAATGAAATAGTCATAGTAACCCCATAAAGCAGGAATTTTCCCCATTTACAAAGGAGAACTGGGCCACAGGGAGATTATAATTTACCCAAAGTCCTATGGCTATGGTAAATCAAGGATGCAAACTAAGGGATGTGACAACAAAGATCTGTTCTCTGAGTGCACTTGGCTTTTATTGCCAATAGTGGATAAGGAATCGTTGCTTCGAATCCTTGGATTAAAGGTAGATTGTTATTTGAAGCTCAACGTTGCACCAAGTGCCAGAACCCAACTGTCATCCACCTCTGCTGGTTCAGCTGTGGGTCAATTAAGAGAAATTTCTTCAAGTTTTCATGCAGAGGTCTCCACTGGAAGAGGAATTATGGGTCATTTCTATCCTGTCAACATGGCAGAAAGCCAAGAACACTACTGGCTCTGCCTCCACTGAAAACTGAGTAGTCTTTTAGAAAGCTGTGAAGTTCTCTATTGTATCAAAAGTCTTGGTAGCTGGCTAGAGATGCTCTAAATGAGTTTTTGGGATAAAATCAGTACCTCCCCACATCTGGTGACAGGATCTGCTTACCAACAAAAGTGGATGTTCAAGAATTAAGAATGCTTTTATGGGAAAAAAATTTCTCCTTTGACAGAGGCAGCAGGTTTATAGAGAACGATTGGTGCACTCCTCTGGGTCCAAGCCAGGAAGAATCAAGACAGCAGAGCTCTTTCTGGGGCCTGAAAGACTGGGCACAGTTTTCCACAAGAGCAGGCAACAGTTATTGGGGTTCTAGGACTATGCCTAATTGAGAGTCGATTACTAAGAGACAAGGCCAAAAACAAACTAAGTCAGTAAAGAGACAACTAACTGAAATATGAGAGCTGAAAGCCACGAACATAAAGTGGGCTATAAATTTGAAAGGACAGACAAGGCAGACAAATGGAGAAGTGACATAAGGCTTTTATATAGAGTTTACTATTTATCGTGGTATGTTTCAAGATCTTGAAATATTTTAACTCATTTATTACAACAATCCTAAAAGGTAGGTACTATTATTCATATTTTACAAAAGAGAAACTGTGGCACAAAGAATTTAAGTTGCCTGAAGTTATGCAAATAGTGCATGGTATGGCTGGAATTTGGGCCCAGACAGTCTGCCTTCAGTGGTTATTTACATTCATAAACATTACACAATGCTGTCTCTCTAGAACAACCAGTAAAAATTGAGATGGAGGTGGCAGAGATGAATTGATGAGCTGAGGGAGGGTAAGAGCTGATTTGAAAACAAATGGAAAACCAGGTCCACCCTTACGTGTTATCTACTATCCACTTTGATGCGTTTTGTCCATAAAAGACAGAAGAATCCTGTCTGGCAGCCAGAATTCCAAACAGTCCAATCCAGTAAAAGAGGAAAGAAAAGAGAGGGTAACAAATGGAGGAAAGAAAACCATACTAAATATTTTGAACATTTATATACAGAACTTGCATGACATCCAATACCATATTTTAGTCATATACAAACAAGGTGGATAAATAAGGGATAATGGTTGAGTTTTAAAGCTAATGAACACTGCAAAGGGAAAGTACTGAATGCCTTGGTCAGGTGGTGCCAAGTCCTGTGGTCCATACATATCACTCACTGGTCATTCATATCCCTGTGCCATTTCAGTAGGTCAATGAAAAAGGCTGCCTAATGCAGGTTTGGTCTAGGATAGGGTTCTCTGAAGACTATGGCTAGTGCTCCTCCACACATAAGCAGCTAGGATTTTAGTGTCATCCAAAGCTGCTTTCCAGTCTGGGCTAGTGGGAGAAAATACAGTTAAAAAGAGTACAAGATAAAAGTCTCTAATGCTTTTTTATACAATATGTCAATCTCTGGTTGCCACTGCCATTAGTTCTGCTTTTTTGGAGGCAGAGACTGATCAAGAAAAGAGTGCCTTCTACCAGCTTAGACTACATTACTTTCCCATGATGCCCTGTGCCTCATAAAGGGTTATTAATCATTAAAGTTATTAACCTTGAATGAAAAACACCTAAGAGATGATTACAGCTATGCCAAACATAATTTGGGTACTTACAGGGGGAAAAACCTTGTAATTTTTCTACTTCATTTGTGGGGAATATTATTTTCTCTTCAATATACAGGTTGGGGCAAAAGTAGGTTTACAGTTGTTTGTATGAAAAAATAATAAAATAATATAATAAAAAACTAACAATTCTAAACCTACTTTTGCCCCACCTGTATTATGAATACTAGTTCATTTTTAAAGTTTCTGAAACTACCCTAACCAGCGTGGCTCAGTTGATTGGGCATCATCCCACAAGCTGAAAGGTTGTGGGTTCAATTCAGGGCACATGCTTGGGCTGTGGGTTGGGTCCCCTGGAAGGGTGTAGGAGGCAACTGATTGATGTTTTTCTCTCACATTGATGATTCTCTCCCTCTCTTTCTCCTTCCCTTCCCCTCTCTAGACTCAATAAAAGAATCAATAAAGAAAGAAAGAGTCTAAAACTTAAAATGGTTTAGAATAATAACAATGCAAGTAGGCCTTATAAATATACCAGAAAAGGAGCCCTCGCTGATGGCACAGTGAATAAGGTGCTGCTGGCCTGTGAACCCAAAGGTCATTGGTTTGATTCCCAGCCAGGGCACATAACCAGGTTGCAAGCAAGGTCTCCAGCCAGCTTTGTAGCTGGAGGCAGGTGAAAGGCAAACATACATTGATGTCTCTCTCCCTCTCTGCCTCTCTCCCTTCCCCTCTAAAAATAATAAATAAAATCTTTTAAAAATAAATAAATAAATAAATATACCAGAAAAGGGAGGGAAAGAAAACTTATAGTTAATGATTGCTTCTGGAAACTACACATTCATATGAATATTTGGTCAACTAAATAACTTTATAAACTTAGTCAATGAATGGATATTACATATTCCCCTAGTGTACACTACACGTATGATTATCAGAATTGCTATACACTATTCTAAACTCCTCAAATACCTCTATAATGTTTCATATGTCTTCACAATAGCTATTAGTTAATGCTTTGGCCCCTTTCTTGCTAATATTTTTTACACTGTTTTGCCTGTGATGAGGCACAATTTTGCACTGATCAGCCTTATTAACTTTCATGTGAGTTTCTACAAATAAGGTATAGTTTTCTGAGATCCACATTCTAAGCACATTATCTATAATTTTCAGAACAAGTCTATGAGACAGCTTCGGAAGAACACAGGGAGCAAGGGAGTTTACTGCATTACTCAGCAGTGATCAGTTTTTATCTAAAATGTCCACATGCAGTTAGAAAAAATATATAAACAGACAATGAAACAAACATAAATGTCCCATAATACCTTTTTCATATGTAATACTTGCTTCTTATCTATAGAAGATGAATTCTGTACCACTTCTGATTCATGACCCCAAAACTGTTTCAAATAGTATATGCTAGTAAGAGTTCAAAAGGAAGAGTAAAAATAAGTTTAAATCAATTTAGACTAGACATGGATAATTTGTTGGCCTTGACAACCTGATAAAGTAGGCTCAATTAGGTCGCAAAAGTCTAAACGGCCACTGGAATGTTTCCACCATTATCTATAGAAACTTGTTGGGCATTTTTTTTTTTTTTACTTTTCACTACCACTATTCAGAAACTGTCTAGAAGGTTGGAAAAAATCTCAAAGAAACAAAATGCCGGCCTGCAAACCCAAAGGTCACAGGTTTGATTCCCAGCCAGGGCACATAACCAGGCTGCAGGCCAGGTCTCCAGCTAGGTCTGTAGCTGGAGGCAGGTGAAAGGCAACCATACATTGATGTCTCTCTCTCTCTCTAAAAATAATAAATAAAATCTTTAAAAAAAAAAAAAAAAGTAAAATAGGACAAAGGTCAAAAGCTGCCAAGTATCTTAAGAGTCCATTTCAAGAAAGGCTGAAGAGACCATAATGGGAATGAACCTTCCTAAGAAGCTGTGAAAACAATACACAGAGATCTGAAGAACCAAACAGATTAAAGTTGTATGGGATTCTGTGAAAGTGGAAAACTATGGACCAAAAGCACTACTATATTTCCAGTGTACTCATATGAAAGCCTGGGACACCCATGGGACTATATCATACAGAAAGCTATTTAGAAAATGCTAAAATGAATTTAAAATAGATGTTGCTCTTCAAGAAGACTGTTTCCTTTCAGGTTAACTTTTGTAGCCTCTCACTGTTTCTCACTTGATTTATCATATTAGCATTCTAAGATATCCACCAACTCTCCAATTCAACCTTTGTGTTGTTACTAATCACATAAATAACAGAGAACTTTCAACTGTTTAATTTCCCTTTTACTCACAGGATCAAGTCCAAACTCCTCAGCACTGGGTCCACCCTTTTCTTTTTTCTTGCTACTTTCCCAAATGTGCCATTCACAAGCAGGTACTCCTTTCTAAGTTCCTCCTGTTCCTGACCTAACACCTCTGGCCCAGGGTGGTCATGTACTTAACCTACCCTGTGCAGCCCTAATTTTCTCAAAATGCCATGCAGTTTTACACTTCCGTGTCCTCACACATACTACCCCACGTGGCTGGAATTATTTTCCCTTCATCTCCTCATTTCTTCTGTCTGATTAAATCAATCCTTTAGGACTGGTCTTACATTATGTGGGAAGCTTTCCCTACACATAAAGTCAGATGCTTTTTGGATATGACTGCACTAGACTAATAACTGCTTTACCACTTTCTGGCTGCATGACCTTGGGCAAGTTCATTAATTTCAATGAGCCTCTTTCTTTGTATGCAGAATGTTAGCATTAATTTGATATTAATATAAAAAAGTGCATGTGAAAAATCAGTTTGTAAATAGTAAAGCACTATGCAAGCGTTAGCAATTTTATCAAAAGCCAAAAAAGCACAGAGTAGTCTAGGTGAATATGGTTCAGATGACCTAAGCTTTAAGAGTCATTGGAAAGGATGCGTGGAATTTTATCCAACTTTCTGGCTCTGCTAAGTCTTTGTATTTCCATCTTCAAAGGAAAAATATCTATAGTGAAGCTTAGGTCATTTGAAGAAAAGACTGAGAAGCTCCTGAAGAGTAAGGATTGTCCCTTTCCCACCTTTCTTAATGGCTTTCCAAGAGTATTGGGTTATTCACAAATAGTAAAATGAAAGAACTTAATGAATGACTGAATACAGCACACCCTCTGCCAAGAAATCTAATTTCCTGCTATGCTTATTTCATTCAGGGGTTTGAGACACATACTAATTGCTATTTTGGTGACTCATGTTTAACATATTAATGTTTAACATTAATCACTTATGCAATTCAATGCCTACTTAAGAAATATTTACTGCACTAGGCCCTGTAAGAGTACAATGGTTAGGTGATGGACTCTGCCCATAAAATGGTAAACCTAAAAAAAAAAGCTAAGTCATCAATATATAATTAATACAAAGCAGAATGTTGTAATATGTTAGGAGGATGTAAGGCTAGTGACAATCAATGAAGACAAGACAGCACTGGGCTCTAAAAATTAAAACTGCATATTACGAATTATTGGTGGCCAATAGCTTCTTTTCCTACAGAATATCTACTATATTTTGCTACTTGCAATGGCAGGTTGATAGCCTTGCTCCTTAATATAATTATATGACTAACGGGGTTGTTGTCGAATGAATCCGGGGCCCACTGTTAAGGTATACCACACGCATGTGCCAAGCTGTTTCAAGCCCTTTAGGTGTATTATTTCATTCATGTACACAACAATCCTGTGAGGTAGACATCCGTATTTCATAGATGAGATTATGGCGCAGGCCTTCTAAGTTTTCAAAGTCAAAAGACAAAAATAAAACAGTATAAACAAGGGCCTAAGAGACAAAAAGGCGTATTCCATGGAGTGGGCGGGCGCACAAGCCCCGGCTGCCTCGCGCAGCGCCATCCGCCTCCCGGAACGCACCCGGAGGGAATAGCTTCCTTCCCTCTCGCGCCAGGGATTCCTCTTCTTTTCCCTGCTCCGTAACTAAACTGTTGCTTCTCGAGCAACAACAAACATTCCCACTCCAGAGCATAGGCTGCTGTCTAAATCAGAGGCAGTTCAGGGCAAACGAGACCGAATCAGAAACCCGGTGCACAGAGCTCAGGTGGAACCACGAAATTAAACCTTTTGCGCAGGGCATCGGTTGCTGGATCTTCTCCCGGGGATGGCGGCAGCCCCGGCTGCATCCGCTTGCCCGACCGCAGTCAGCTTGGATTTTGTCAGCTGCTCGTTTACCCTTCACCCGCCGGCGACGCAGGCGGAACCTCCTAACCGCTCCAAACAAACGCAGGCCTCACGCGCCTCCTTTTCGCCGGAGATCAACCCCAAAGCCACCTGGTGCGTGTCGGCCCCTGCAGAGGCAGCCCGTCCCGCTCCCTCCCCCGGCCGGCTACTCACGGTTCCAGTACACCGGGTAGCATTCTCCTTGGGTCACATCCACCTCGTAGAGGCCGCCCCGCACACACACCCGCTCGATGTTCACCAGCTGCTCCATCTCGGGCTCGTGCCTCGCAGGGCGCGGGCAGAAGCCGCAGACGCGGTCCCGGTCGTCTTCTTCCCCGAAGCTGGTGGCTGGGCCCGCAGTGGAGGCCGGGCCGCACACATGGTCACGGCTGGGGTCCTCGGCCTGGGGCCGGCCGCCCGTGGCCTTCAGCAGGGTCCGGAAGGCGAGCTCGATGCGGAGCGAGTCGTAGCCGATGAAAGGCTTCCAGGTCTTCTTGTCTTCCTTGTAGAACCAGCGCACCTCCTCCGGGCCCAGCTCCGTCACCACCTCGTAACGGTGCCGGGCGGCCGCGCCGCCCGACCGGGTGCGCTTCCTTTCCCCGGGACCCCCTCCCGCAGCCCCGCAGCCCCCCGAGTTCGGCGGCACCAGCGGCAGCTGCTGCGACGGGTGCAGGGACAGGGAACTACCGCCGCCGCCGCTCTCGCCCTCGCTGTAGTAGCGCAGCGAGGAGCCGGACTCGGCCGAGCTGAAGTCATAGTTCTCGTCACTGAGGCAGGGGTCCAGCGCCAGGTGGTGATTGGGATCCTCCACGCCCGGCGCCAAGTGCAGTCCGGGTTCCCCGCGCAGCAGGGCCAGGGGCACCTCGCCGTCGCCCGGGTCCCCGCTGGGCAGGTGGTCGAAGCAGCAGACGCTACCGCGGAACGCCGCCTCCGCCTCCGAGCCCAGCTCCCAGGCGGCGCCGCCTCCGTCCCGGCCGTTATGCTCTAGGCTCCGCGGGGACCCGAGGCCCGGGTGATTCATGCTGTGGAGACGCTGCTGGCTGCCTGGCCCCCAGCCGAGCCGTGGTCCCCAGCGCCTCCGCCTCGCATTCAACGCCGCCGTCCTCTCCACGCCGACTTCTTAATCTTTCAAATCCTGACCCGGGCTGCGGCGGCGGCGACGGTGGCTCCGCCCCCCACGAGGGCCGCCGCCGCCGCCGCCGCCGTCGCGTTCCGCCCTCCGCCTCACTGTCACGCAGCCCGACGTAGGCGGTGCTTGGCCCCGGCCCCGCCCACCCACCGCTTGCCACGCCCAGAAGCCTAGTCTCAGTCCAACCCTCAGGCGAGTCCTACACACTGCTGGCAGCTGGTTGGGGTCAGGCCAGGACAGCTGGCCAGCCAACGCAGGGCACGCGGCCGCTCTTTCTTCGGGCTTCTCGATTTGATTCTGATTCCTTTCTCTGCTCCCTGCACTGCTGCCTCGGCCCCGCCCTCCTGGCCGTCAGAGCCCGCAGGTGAAGAGGCTTTTCGGCCAATCCTTGCCCTCTGGTTCGGCAGACCGAGGGTTCAATTATCTACGGATGGAGAGTGCCCTGGCTTTAGGATTCTCCTGACCTTGGTTTTGTAACCTTAGACCCACCTACGGTCCCAGCTGGACTTCTCAGTCACCTGCTTCTGCCCCTTCCAGAACTGTAAACCCACAGGAGGGACTCCGCCCCATGCCTCCTGCCTACCAATTCGTCACCACTCCCACTCAGAAACCCAAGTCTAAACCTCCCTTCATATGCCACCTCACATTATCTTTCGACACTTATTTCCTGTTTTCTCCACCTCGTTGTATAAGGCTCCTGATGGAGACAAAGTCTATATGTCTCAACTTCTCCCACACAGTGGGTACATACTATTTATTATAATGATGGCAAGTCCAGCCAGTTGTGATACAAAGATGATTAGATTAAGAACCAGAAAACAACTAGGCTCTAGACTTACTTTTGCTAACTAGTCAGGAGCAAATCACTTATTTCCTCGATCTCTTTGGGTTCCTCATCTGTAAAATAAAGTCGTTATTAGATTAAATGATCTCTAAAGTCTCTTCTAGCAATGGAATTCTGTGACCTTCAAGGTTTCAGGTTTCTTCCTGTTCTTGATGAATCCCTGATTCTGTAGCTCATTTTCCGGTTTTAGGTGGAATGCTGAGACTCCCCTGTGCAGTTCTTTTTATGTTATAAAAAGAAAGATCTTATAACCCTATCACCCTCTGCTGTGCATCCAGAGAACATCTCCAACCAAAGTGTTCTCAATTCAAGTTCAGACAATATTCACTGGTTCCCTCCACCCTCTGCTTTTAGTGGAGTCAGATTTGTAGGACAGTTTTTATTGCTAGGATCTAACATGTCAGAGATTAAAGCAGGACAATCTCTTAATGCGTGTACAGTGTCTTTTGTTTTTGTTTTTTTTAAACATTCATCTACTGCAGCTTAATTTTTTCATTTAATCTTTATTATATACTTTTCCATTACCACTTAGTCCCTTTATACTCCCCTCCTTCCCAGCAATCATCACATTGTTGCCTATGTCCATGACTCTGTGGCTCTGTGGATGGTGCTTGGCCTGTGAACCCAAAGATCACTGGTTCAATTCCCAGCCAAGGCACATAACTAGATTGCAAGCCAGGTCTCAAGCCAGGTCCTTAGCTGGAGGTAGGTGAAAGGCAACCATACATTGATGCTTCTCTCCCTTTCTTCTTCCCTGCCCTTCTCTCTGAAAATAATGAATAAAATCTTTTAAATAAATAAATAAATAAAAATAGGAAATGTTCCACAAATTTACATGTCATCCTTGTGTAGGGGTCATGCTAATCTCCTCTGTATTATTCTAATTTTAGTGTATGTGCTGCCAAAGTGATCATTTACAGTATCTTCGTATGAGTTAAAAAAAAAAAAAAAGGCATTGTTTCCTGTGGGCAGATACAGAGCTGTGTTCATGGATTGGATTTCTGCCTCAATTTGTGCCCTTGATTGGATAATCTTTGTACAATGAACAACTTGGCCAACTGGACATTACAGCCCAGCATCAAAGATTAAAGCCCTTGTTTCCATCTCTACTGCTTTTTGAGTATTTGCTTATCAATTTCTTCTCCAGTCTGTCTGTTGACAATGTGCAGAATATGAAATTGGGTATAAGCTATGATCTACTTACTACTGATGAAAGCATTCATTCCAGTATTTGGTGGTTATGAATACGTCAAGCATTTCCATGCTAGTTTTTGATACAAAAGAGAATGAATAGGAAAGACTTAGTTCCTTCTTTAAGGACCTTAGATTTTAGTGAGAGATACAGGAAAGTGAACAGAGACATTAAAGAACAGTGTAAAGAGTACTATAAGGGATTTAAAATAAAGGATATCACAATATTTAAACTATCTCTATCCCTTTAGGTTGCTTGATGAAACATAACCTACCTGTTTGCTATCTGGTCAGATTATTTTAGCCAAATTTTAACTTTTAAGTATAGTACAGTTCTCATCAATGAATAGTATCCTCTGTAAAAAAAAAAAAAAAAAAAAAAAGTTACTCCCTGTTCTGTGTTGAATGAAAGTTTCCATCATTTAAATGTTGTGCTTTTTAGATTATATTGAGATTATCCTCTTGTGATCCATTGCATGAAGCCACACCCTTTTAGGTAGCATGATCAATTCTCGAAGATGTTGATCCCCAAAGATGATTAAAAACAAATGAACCAAACAAACACACACACACACAAAAAAAACACTTGAACAAACCACAATCCAGCTGGCAGGAGACGAGAGCCCCAGATTCTCTCCTGACCTGTATTGGTGTAGACCTTGGTGAGGAGAGATGTCAGTCAGCATTTGTGGTAGTTGAGATTGTTTTTGCATCTCCTTGTTGACGAGATGGAGCTGGAAGGACAGACTCAAGTAGTCAGCCCATGTTGACAGTGGGCAAAAGATACTTGAAAGTATAATATCTAATATTACTTAACTAGATGTGTTAATTTCCTTGTTATTCCTTAGCCATATCAAGGCAAAGTCCACAAAGCTGCTCTCAACTTTCTTTTCTGTTTTAAAAGTCATTCTTTATCTATCTGATTCTTCCTGCTATTATTCTCCTACTTTTGCTTTGTAGAGCATCTTTCAGGTCTTATAATCCTGATAAAAAGGGGGAGGGGTTCCTATGTTACACTCCCTACGTGATGGAACAGATGTCAGGTGGGGTTTCAATGCTGTATCATTCAATGCTGTGTATGCAATTGACACAGCAGTATCTGAATTTCCGTAGTAATATGTAAAGCATTGTATTGCATTTTACTAATTCCTCAAGACAGAGCCTCCTTCATATAAACCAAATAAGTATGGTTGACTCATACTTCTGGCACTTACAGACTCATGCTGCTGCAATAACCAGGTGGACATGGAACCAAGCCTGAGGGCATTCTCATCGGTGCAGGAAAGAAGAAGAGGCACAAAGCCAGGCCATTTGTACAGTACTACAAACGACTGAAGCAGCTTATCTGCACATCCTACTGTCCTCTTTTCCCCATTAGGCATATGGCAGGGGTTACATCTAATGACAATGACTATCTTCCCATCCCCACCTCTCCAAAGTTACATGGTGCAACTTTGTGCCACCTTTCCCTTTGCTTCCCCCCAAAGGTTTTCCCAGTTCTTTATTTTAACTAATTTTTACCTGCATGAAAATGTGAGGGGTAGCCTTACGCCACGTAATTTAGTCTGAGCCAATAATCCACACCGGTACCGGCAATGGTTTTGCTTAAAGTACACAACAGAATATTTAGAATGAAGAGAGAGGGTGGTCATATAATAAGCATATACCCATCTGTTTTGTCTCCTGTTTGATAAGCCATCCACCACATTTAAAATTTTATTTTACTTTTTATTTTTAGTATTACTATTTATTCAGTTTCTTAAGATGAGACTGTCTTAGTCTGTTCTGCCTGCTATACAAAATACCATAAACTGGGAACCTTGCGCTCGTAGATTTGGTGTCTGGTGAGGCTTTTTAATTAATAGATGGTCATCCTTTCTCTGGGTCTTCCTGTGTTGGAAGGAGCTAGTGAACTCTGTGAGGCCTCTTTTATGAGGGCCCTCATGACCTAATCACCTTCCAAAGGTTCAGGATATGAATTTTTAGGGGGATACAACAGCACATATCTTCTTTGGTGCATAGACTAAATGGAATGGTACCCTTGGCTGGAGCAGGGACCATTCATTAATATACGTGAGATGTCTACTAAGTTTCAGGTACATTGCTAAGCTCTACAGTGAAGCATTCACAGTCTAGAGGTGTCTTTAAATAAGCCCAGAATGCTAACTTTTTGGTTCTTAATGAGGAATATAATTGCAATGCCAGAATGACTACAGGAGTCATTCTTTTGCTGAGGACAGATCAATAAAGGAAGTCAAATTATAATCAAAATGAAGGTGGGTGATCAGAGATAACAGGTCTATATGTATAATGAATCGAGTCATTTCTCGTTCTGTTTATTCATTCAACAAATATTGTTTGGGACTGTTTTGATGATGTTTTGTTTTTAGGTTTAACCAAAATCACTTAAAATGTAGAATTATCAAATGCATGTACTTAAAGATTTGTAAAAGGTCTGCCCACAAAACTGTACTTACCCAAACCCTAATCTATGAAGGCAGCCACAAAATCCTCATCAGCTTTTTTTTTTTTTTTTTTTTTTAAGATTTTATTCATTATTTTTCAAGAGACTGGTAGGGAGGGAAGAAGAAAGGGAGAGAAACATCAGTGTATGTTTGCCTTTCACCTGCCTCCAACTGGGGATCTGACTGGAGACCCGGCTTGCAACTTGGTTATGTGCCCTGACTGGGAATTGAACCAGCAAACCTTGGGTTCACAGGCTGGCATCAATCCACTGAGCCACACCAGCCAGGACCTCATCAGTTTATTTTTTGATCAGAGAGGGAAGAGTTGGCTATGTTTGTAAAAAAGTGATTTTGACAATAGTATAGGCTGCTGAGAGGTTCACACTACACATCCATTGTAGGTGCGTTTGATGACATTTTTTTGTACTCCAGGGAATTTTCCTATTTTACCCCAGAGATAAACTGAAAGTGCAACTTTATTTATTTACAAATATATAACTCATATGGGCCTTCAACAAAATGTAACCATAAAATTGTGCCAAGAAAGACTTAGAAGTAGTATCTTGTATGTGTGTAGTTTATTCTCATTTTTATATAACAAGTGAAGAAGGGGAAAAAAAGAGCTATGTTTCAATAGAGATTTCTACTAGTCCACCTCTGGGTAATTGGATGAGTTTTTAAAGGACTGAATGGAAGAATTATTTGTTGTTTATGCAACTGCTGTTTAAGAAAGCGTGTTTATCTACACGGTCCATATTTTGAATGTAGGGTTTTATCTTGAACAATGTATGATTCTGTACTCAAAAGCCCATAGCCCTTCCATATCTCTCCCATTGACTTTTGGAACCATACTAGACAGCAGTTATGGTCATATTGTTTAATATATTCAATTGAGATGGTAGAAAAGCAAAGCTCTGCAGGAATTTAATCTTCTTCAAAATTAAACAACCTGTTTATTAAACATGACAAATCAGTGACAAGGGCTTTGCATCTATAATTCATTTCTTTTTATTAAGTTGAGAACTTCAGATTCAAACTAATTCTTAATCATCAATATCTTATAGTTTTTCATTTGATTATTTAAATCAAGTTGGAAATGATAAACTTCTCAAGTTAGAAATGATAAACCTTGATCACTCTTATTACTGCTTTTCTAGGTTAGAAATTAACCCACAAGTGTTCTTGACATAATTTTAATGAAGATATAGGGGAACAGTGTATTCATTTCCTAGGGCTGCCATAACAAATTTCCACAAATTGTGTAGTTTAAAACAACAAAAATTTACCATCTCACAGTTTAAATGTTGGAAGTCCAAGTCGAGGTATTGGCAGGGTTGGTTCCTTCTGGAGTCTCTGGGGAAGAAATTGTTCCATGCCTCTCTCCTAACTTCTGATGGTTGCTGGCAGGCCTTGGCATTCATGTCCCTTGGTTTACAGCTGTGTTACTTCAGTCTCTGCCAAAATTATCACATGGCCCTACTTACCTGTCTGCCTCTGAGTATCATCTCTGTTTTGAAAACAAAACAATAATAACAAACAAAACCCCAAATAGTCCATAGTAGGAAATATTGACATTGGAATAAAAATAGAATAGTTAAATAAATTACTGTACAGCCATGCAAAGGACAGTTAAAAAGAATGTACTGGCACAGAAAAGTCTCCAAGTCATTAAGTAAAAATAGCAAGTTACAGAAAAATGATCTGTGGCTCGATCTCACTTTTACATTAAAAATATGAATAAACACATTCTACATGTGTATACACATGTATACACATATGTGTATATATATACACATATTCACCTACATTTATGTAAATTAATGGTAAAACTTTGATAGGATAAGCTACAAATTATCCACATAGTTACTTCTGGATGGTGGGGAAGAAATGAAGTTCTCTGTTATTTGAACTTCATATGATTAAGATACATTTGTGTTTTATTTGTATAGTTGAAAAATAACTTTTTTAAACAAAGAAGATAAAATGGAGAATAATATTACTCAGTATTGATCACTCCCACCTGCATTAGAGGTTTTTCATTTCCATGTTGATTAGCATATTTGAATAAAATCACTATCTATAGGTATCATAAAAATGATGCAAAAGTTGTAGACAACCCCTAGGTTCAATTCTCATTCCTGTCAAAGTCTAGTTATGTGAGAGTTAATCCTCACTTTTATCCCCAGTTACCTGAGGAGAATGATAATACTTGCCTCACTTTGTTGTGGTGAAGATTATTTATGACAAAATGAAATAAAGTATATACAGTCTCCCACTATTGTCACCTGCCATAGCTGGCAGCAAACACATTATGCAACAGACCTTCTTATATTTCAAAAGGTTTCATTTTTTAAAATTTGCCTTTGCTTTCTTCTTATTTATTTATTCTTACAAAGTAGAAGCAATAGTATTCAGCATCTTATTTACTTACATTGAGTACATTACATACAATAAGTACCTTATTTATTTACATTTCAACTAACCCTGTGACTCCTCAGTTACTTAACTCTGTTCTTCTCAGAACTTCTCAGAACTGGTGGTCAATCCACACTGAGGTCAAGGAAAGGGGCTCAAACCTCTCAGTCATCAAAAGGTCTGTAACTCATTGTCTTTTCTGAAATTGTTTATAAACCTATTTCAGCTCCTCTACCTTAGTGACACTTTTTGGAGAGGCTGCTGGCCTGAATTTTAGGTGACATGGAGTTCTTGTTGCAACTCTGCCCTCTCCCCTACTTAATACTGTTGCCCTTCTTAATATTTTGGTGACACAGCCTGTGGGGTAAAGAACTAAAATTAAACACACTCTTCAATGTGTTTTGAAACCTGAGAAGTCCAGGGACCCGTGAGATTCTCTGGTACCTACAAACTTCCTCAAAGATCATGAAAACCATGAGAGGCTCATTAGAATTAAATGAATTGTAAGGTAAGTGAAACTTCCTTGGAGTTTTCTGATTTGAAGACTTAGTAGTCTGAGCCAGAGGTGAAAACATAAAATTTGTTCTTATAATTCTCAGGGAGGACAAAGATGCAAATAGAATTTTACGTTCAGAAGCATCTTTTAGCTTCTTTGAATAATGGCCAGGCAATATTTTTCTACTTATAAAATGAAGGAAAATGGAAACGACCTGTCTCTCTCAAGGGGTATTAGTTATTAGGGGAAACTGAAAAAAGATCAAGATCAAATGAACAAATATGTATGGAATATCTATGAAGTGGCAGCCACACACTGTATTAGGGACAGAATTTACGAAGCCTGTCCTGAAATTATTGGCAGCAACTGTTTTAATTATATTGACATTGGTTTAATTTTTTCAGGGTAGACCTTGTATATCCCAGTGGGAAGGAAGGGCGGTTGAATATGCAGTGGTCAGGTTGAAAGGATCAGTGAAAATGGCATTATATGTTGTTATTGCAACACTTAGATGGATGCTCCACCCATCTATGAGGGCAAGGATGGGGCTTTTCAGTGACAGAAGCTTTCCCAGAAAGAAGAAATGCCTAAAGCAGAACTTGAAAAGTGAATACAAGGGAGCTGAAAAGGGAAGTGGGTGGGATGCAAAAGAAGAGTCCAGTCTCCAGCCAGAGAGAACCCAGAAAGGATTTGAAGAACTAGAGGATAGAAAGTGGGCAGGAGAGATGAGCAAATACAGATTATTAGAAAAGCTAAACAATAACCATAGATATTGTGGATGTCTAACGTATTAAAAAAAAAAAAAAAGCCCTGGCTGATGGCACAGTGGATAAGGCGCCAGCCTGTGAATCCAAAGGTCACTGGTTTGATTTTGCAGCCAGGGCACATAACCAGGTTGCAAGCCAGGTCTCCAACCAGGTCCGTAGCTGGAGGCAGGTGAAAGGCAACCACACATTGATGTGTGTGTCTCCCTCTCTGCCTCTCTCCCTACCCCTCTCTCTAAAAATAATAAATAAAATCTTTAAAAAACAAAACATGGTGTTATTTTATGTGTGCTTCTTTGAGAAGATCATATCACGTTGTACTTAAATAGTGGGCTCAAGTCCCTAGCAATGATCAGAGACATGACCATCCTTAAAATGAATCCAACTGTCAGGACTTCTATATCTCCTACATCATCTAGCACAGCACCTTGCCACTCAGTCTATATTGTGCAGCTAGAGCACTTCCAGGTATTTGTTTCATTATGTGACCTGTACTGATATTATCCTCATTCTCACATGCTCTGTAAGCCATTGTTCTGCTTTTGATAGGAAGGGTATCACAAAGCTCAAGATCCTTTAAAATATTTCCTCAATAGGTCTACCATGGTGGGCCCTACCCTCCTATCTGGTCTGATCATATAAAGTGGGACAAAGGCAGGTTTACAGTTGTGTGTGCATAAAACAGAGTTGATTCTTGTATCATTATTTATTAATTATCACATCATCTTCCATATGAACAAATGTAAACCCACTTCTGCCCCACCTTGTGCACCCATAATTTAAAACACTTTCTTGAGTTATATATTAAAGATAGGAGCATTGTCCTCATATATGTATGTTTAAAATGCATGCAACTGGTATAGCCAGGCTTTTTGCTAAGTATAAGTAAGGTCCTATTCAGTTTTTGCTGCTTGAATAATAACTTGATCCCCATCCCATCCCCATCCCCACTGACTGAATTGCTAGTCAAATATTCATTTTTTAGGTATATTTCATTGGTTATGTTGTTACAGTTGTCCTAATTTTCTCCCTTTGTTCCCATCCACCTAGTAACACCCCTCCTTCCAGCAATCCCGTCCTTAGTTCATTTACATGGGTTGTGAATATAAGTTCTTTGGCTTCACTCTTTCCTATACTATTCTTAACATCCCCCTGTCTATTTTGTTCCTACCAATTATGCTTTTTGATCCCTGAACCATTTCCTTCTTTCTCCTGATCCCCTTCCCAGCTGATAACCCTTCAAGTGATCCCTATACTTATGATTTTGGTCCTATTCTGGTTGCTTAGTTTGTTTTTGTTTTTATTTTTTTCAGATTCAGTTGTTGATGGTTGTGGGTTTGTTGTCATTTTAATGTTCGTAGTTTTGATCTTCTTTTTTCTTAAGTAAGTCCCTTTAACATTTCATGTAATAATGCCTTGGTGATATTGAACTCCTTTAGTTTTACCTTGCCTGGGAAGCACTTTATCTGCCTTTCCATTCCAAATGATAATTTTGCTGGATAGAGTAATTTTTATTGTAGGTCCTTGCTTTTCATCACTTTGAATACTTCTTACCAGTCCCTTCTTGCCAGCAAAATTTCTTTAGAGAAATCAGCTAATAGTCTTATGGGTATTCCTTTATAGGTAACTCTTTGTTTTTCTCTTTCTGCTTCTAAGATTCTCTCTTTATTTTAACCTTTGGCATTTAAATTATGATGTGTTGATATGGTCTTCTTTCAGTCTATACTTGTTTGGGACTCTTTGTGTTTCCTCGACTTGTATGTCTATTTATTTCCCTTGCCAAATTAGGAAGTTCTTTCATTATTTTTTCAAATAAGTTTTCCTTTTTTTGCTCTTTCTCTTTTCCTTCTGGCACCCATAATTTAACATCATCAACAAATTCTGAAAAAGTTGTCATTCATGTGACTAGCATAAGATTACAAATCTTCACAGATAAAGAGTTCTCATTGTTTGGAAAAATTAATAAGCTCCCATCAGAAAACTGGGCAGAAATTATGAACAGAAAATTAGCTAAGGAGGAAGTGAAAACTTAAAAATGAGTAAAAGAATAGGCTAAAAGTTTCACTTGGCATTAACAAAAAATATGAAATAAAATAATAATTGCATGACACTTTCTGCCAAGTGAACTATTTTTATGACAGATTATAAAAGCACCTGGAATATCATGATCATGAGGCTAGAACTTATTCTTTACATAATAGAAAGACATGAAGGCTCTGGCTGGTGACACAGTGGATAAGGTGCCGGCCTGGGAACCCAAAGGTCACATAACCAGCCAGGGCACATAACCAGGTTGCAAGCCAGGTCTCCAGCCAGGTCTGTAGCTGGAGGCAGGTGAAAGGCAACCATACATTGATGTCTCACTCCCTCTCTGCCTCTATCCCTTCCCCTCTCTCTGGAAATAATAAATAAAATCTTTAAAAAAAAAAAAAGAAAGACATTGGCAGATTTTCTTTATCAGGAGAGGAGAGTGACAGCATCTCAGCTCCTTTCCTTTTGTAAAAAGGAAGATTAGTCAGTGGAGTCTAGGATGGATTACAGAAGATGAGATAGCTAGCCATAATTGTAGACATGAGGGAACAGTTCCAGAAATGACCTGTGCAGGAATGTTATTAGAGCTCCAGCTTTGGAAAAACCCCTGAGAAAAGACTGAATTATGTACTTACTTCTTCCATCCATTACACTGTCTTGCGTTAGACTTTGCTACCTATTAAGTGCTGCTAATGCACCAGGAGACTCTATATAAATTGATATCACACAAGAGCAGCCCAGAACTCATTTTTCAAGTTGCGCAGGTGTCCTTTTAAAGAAACTTTGTCTTTCCACAAAAATTAGGGTGCATTCACATCAAGAATTAGGGGATTTACATTTACAGAAAGTGATTTCTTTCCCCTTTTTTTCTTGATGTCTGAGACCCATGAAGAACAATTTTCTTGGCCTCTTTAAAATGGCTATGCCATCCATTTTTAATGGATCTACTTCATTGCAAAGATAGCATAGTGTAATGAGGCTTTTATACATTTGGCTTTACTCCAAGAAAAAGAGTTTATGGATACATATTTTTAAAAATATTGCAACCTTCTTAGAAGATGCTATTGCCTAAATGAGCATAGATATTGTTTCTGTCTTTCAAAGAAATAACTGAACAGCAATTCTGTTTACTTGGCAATAAGACTGAGCAATCCCCACCCCCTTTCCCTGCCTAGGTTTCTTCTGTTTACTTCCTATGCTCTAACCATGTTCCCCAGAGCTCAGGGGGAACATGGTGATGCAACGGTGGCTTGCCTTTTCCCCAACTGAGGTTTGCTGACATCTGGACCATCAGCTGTACTCAAGTGACTATAGAGCTCCTTAATAATTTTTATTGTTCGTTACTATTGCATGGAAATGTTTTTCAGAACTTTTCCAGACAAAACTCTAAGCATGGAAAGACAGACTGTTTGGGCTATATATAGTAACTTGCTTTTTCTGTTTTGTAGGTGGGTGCAGTAGGCCTTGCTGATTCCGGCTGTCTTTCACAGTGTCTTTAACAGAAATGGAAGGGAAAAAGTGAGTACCATTGACAGAGATCAGGGAAAGCATATGTGCTTCAAGATGTGTAGCATGTGAGAATCAAAGAGTGGCTTAAGTATGGGACAAAAATTTAGGAAACCTGGATTCAAGACTTAGGTTGGCCACTAACTAAATATGTGACCTCTGAAAACCTTTTACCCTGACAGGGTCAAACTTTTCTCATTTGTGATACTAGAAATGTGAGCTAAGGTTAATTCTAGTTATGATTTTTTATGATTGGTCCTATAATCCCAAATTCAGCATCTTTGACTATACTTCTGTCATATATTCGATAGCTGATCCACGGGTTACCCTTGTGTCTCCCTTGTCCCAACTTCAAGCCTCAAGCCTGCTAGCCCTTTCTAAGTTGAACAATGCATGTTCAGCCTGAACACCACAGCGGCAAACTGTGAAGATATCTCAGGCCCTCGGGGCAAGGGGTGACACTGTAGAGCCATCTCTACTCTCTCACTGTAGGCTGAGTGGGCAGAAATGAAAGTCTAGTAGGCTCCCTCGGTTCTCCCCTGAGTAAACAAAAGAGAAAGATCCTAGCTGAGGAGTCAGGGGAGGTTTAGGGATACCAGGAATTGCAGTTGACTCTGAATAGCATGGGTCGGAGCTGTGTGGGTCCACTTATATGTGGATTTTACAATTTATTTACAGTTAAATACAGGTTATTCAACTGCTGTTGGTTGAATTTGTGGATGTGAGAGCCAACTGTAAAGTTTTGGGGGAGTCAAAAGTTATACATGGATTTTCAACTAAGTAAGCATGTGTGTGTATGTGTGTGTATGTGTGTGTATAAGCACATATGTGTGCCCTTAACTCACATGTTATTCAAGGATCAACCTTGTTAGGTGGGGCAGGGAGAAAAGGGTATAGGGGCATACGAGTAAGGGGAGAACTCTAGGTTAATATTTGAAAATATTATTTCACACCAATAATAATGAGTCGATATTTAATTCTTGCTCTTTGGCACAAGACAGTAATAATAAACATGTAAACTATTTTGACTTTTTCATTCCAAAGATGTAGCTAAGGTAGGATATCATTTTTAAAAGTTCAATGTTGTTCATACAAACAGTGAAACTGGAAAGGGGGTAATGTTGCCTGATGCTTCTATTTTGCCTTTCTTCCCCCCACCGCTTTCTCTCTCTCTTTTTTTGTAATTTAATGCTTTCTCTTCCTGGTGTTGCTTTGGTCATCCTAATTTCTACTGTTCCAGAGAGCAAAATGAGATAATTTCATTCATGCTAAAAGTCTGTGCCCTAAAGGAGTATTTAAATTATTTTTTTTCAATGTATGGTTGCCTTTCACCTGCCTCCAGTTATAGACCTGGCTGGAGATCTGGCTTGCAACTTGGTTATGTGCCCTGGCTGGGGAATCGAACCAGCAACCTTTGGGCTTGCAGGCTGGTGCCTTATCCACTGTGCCACTAGCCAGGGGTAGTATTTAAATTTTAAAGAGGGTAGTAAGGGTAGCTTAATGTTTAACACAGTTATACAAACGCAGCCCCATCTTGCAGAGAGCAGTCTTATCTTACCCAGTCCTACTCATAGAGCAAGAGGTCAACTGTCACAAGAGCTGAAGCCTGAGTTTTGGAGCCAGAAAGACCCTACTTGGAATCCTGGTTCTTCCATTTACCAGCTGTGTACTCTTCTGGGAGATGACCAAATCTTTCTCAGCTTTGGTTTTCTTCAACCATAAAGAAGGGGTAGTAATACTCATCTGAGAGGTACTGTAATGATCAAAGACAGGGCATAGAAATGTCTTGGCCATTCAATGATTGCTCTTAATTCAGCAAAGAAAGATTACATTTTAAACACTCTCACAGTTGGCAGGCTCCTTATCTGGTTATGATGGATAATACATGTGTATTCCTGGACTCAAAGCCCAGCTTAGGATGGTCTGTGATTGCCAATGTGTTTCACAAAGGCTCATTTCCAGAGTTCCCTTATTTTTGCCAAGTATGTAGAGATAAATGCTGATGGAAATTGTTACCAGTCACATTCCCAGAAGCCAGGCATCTCCCTAATCTTGCTATTTCTCTCTGTGCAGGGCTACCAGGGTAAGCAAATCAAGAAGTCAAACCACAAGGAACTGCCACCTTGGCACCACTCCTTTGCCCACCCACAGATGTGCCAGACCCTCAGAGGTAGCCTGGAGAAACAGGCTGGAAGAACCCAGATATTTCAATAGTAAAAGGTACTTTTACACATCAATTTGAAGCAAAGGCTATGTTTGTATGATAATTATTACTCTTTCTGTGTGACAATAACCAGAATCAATTCCAGTTTTAATCCTCAATGTTGCAGTTTAATCAAATAGGAATCCTGGGCCTTTTAAAGTTCATCTCAATAAAATTTATAGAACTTCCAGATGTTATTACTAACATGGATTCTCATTTCCTTACTATGTGAGTTCTCATTTCCTTGTTTTGTAACCAACTTATTTCAAAATATGAGTTTACCTCCCACTAGTGATGGTCAGAATGACACAATTTCAAAAGGTTATTATGTTTTTCACTTGATCTCTTTCACTGTCTTTCGATCAATCATATGGAGTGGTTTGCTTATTCAGGGCCTTTACTGCCTCAAGTCAAGTCAAAGAGAATATTAGAATCACTGTCACCACAGACATTATCATTGTTGAATAGCATTTATCATAATTTCATCATCACACAATGCCAACATGAAGCAGTAGGCAGATTAATTACCCACGAGGAAAGCCTTTTTAACAAACATCATTTCACAGAGCCCTCCACACCCTTGTGAAAGCCATTACAAGACCTTGATAGGATGTTAGTTTTGCAAGGAAGGCAAATTATATAAAGGAGCAGGAGAGTTGGTACTATCCTAAAAGTTATTTAATTCCAAATTTTCAAAATATACATTCATTGCCAGCTCCTTACCTTTAAGGTCTTAAAAAAAAAAAAAAAAAGAAAAAAGAAATTGGGAGGTAGTGTACTATAGGTCAGTGGTTTCTAGATACACATTTTTTATTAATTAAATTTAAAAACAAAAATTGGAGAGCTAATATAAGACTGCCAACTTTTTGCAAATTTTGTCAAGAAATTAAAAAAGAGATTTACTATACATGTTTGCAATAATTCCATGAAGAAAGACACTTGAATACCAAAATTAAAGGGTGAATGTAATTTCAGAATAAAGAATGGTCTTTCAGCCCTGGCTGGTGGCGCAGTGGATAGGCGCCCGCCTGCGAACCCAAAGGTTGCACGTTCGATTCCCGAGCCAGGGCACATAACCAGGTCTCCAGCCAGATCTGTAGCTGGAGGCAGGTGAAGGGGAACCATACATTGATGGGAAAAAGGAAAAAAAAAGGTTACCCAACTTAGTTTTTAAAATTTTGACAGCAACAGGTGAAAACCTGGATACAGACCTACACTTGTTTGAACTTCAGACTCTCTCCAGAAGAAGAGACAAGAGGGCATTGATGAGAATGAGAGTTTGGAGCAGGCTTGGGCCTTAGCTTCATGAGCAGCCTCGAATTTAGACTTAAATATTGTTAAACACATATGCACAAAGAGACAATAATTGGTTTAAAAGACAATGAAAGAAGCCATATACCCAACTTCTTTCTACTTGCCACTATCACTAGACATACCACCTATAGTGCACGATGAATTGATATTTTTCAAAGTAAATTTTGTTATTATCTTAGGAAAAGCACCATTCTACCGGCATTGAAACTATGTTGTGGGAAAAAGAGTACTTGTTTCCCATTCTTTGTTGTTTCTGTACAGAGCTTGCACACCCACTTCCTTTACAGAAGGGGTAGGCTTGCCAGCATCCCTTTTATCTTTTGCTGCCCCTCTTCCCAACTCTCTACTCCAGGAAAATAAAATAGTTTACCTGATTGGTGAATCAGCTTGGCTCCTTGCCTTTTGGGTTTATCTTTCAGATCCAATCTGTCTCCAAAATGCTCACTTCCTTTGCTCTTCCCTGTGGTTTGCCTACTGAGACAGCTCTACCCCTAAGAAGTGGCCTGTTATTTTGGAGTGTTGGGGGTGGGATTCAAATGGATAGGGTGTTGCCCCTTTGGCTTCATATCTAAAGTCACTATCCAATTGGCTTTTTCTTTTAAAAAATGAACAGCTTTTCTGTCTCCTGTGTTTTGTTTTGTTTTAAAGATTTTATTTATTATTTCCAGAGAGAGGGGAAGGGAGAGAGGCCGAGAGGGAGAGAGACACCAATGTATGGTTGCCTTTCACCTGCCTCCAGCTACAGACCTGGCTTGCAACCGGGTTATGTGCCCTGGCTGGGAATCGAACCAGCGACCTTTGGGTTCATAGGCTGGCACATACCCACTGCGCCACCAGCCAGAGCTGTCCCCTGTGTTTTATTTCTTACTTTGCTGCAGATTTTGGAAGGGTAGAAAGGAGCTGTTATAAATCCCTAAAATCAAAAACTATATGTCATCATACAAATAAATGTAAGGTGGGGTTTGAATGGGACCTTAAGAAGCCATATGAAACCACCTCTAAGCTAAGAACTCCTACAGAGTAATCATCCTTAACACTTTTCTTTACACTTACTCTGAGAAAAACACTGGGCTGCAAGCCTTCTGCGTGAGTGATCTCATTTAATTCTTACACCTGTCCTATGAGATGGGTACTGTTGATATTGTCATTTTATTAATTAGAAACTTGAAACTTGGAGAGGTTAAATGATATGCCCAAAGTCACAGAATGACTCAGCAGTTCAGCCTCGTGAACAGGAGAGATCCCATCCCCCTCCTGTGTAGAGAAGATAGACGTAGAACAATCATTCAAATAATATAATTGCTAACAGCTGTGATGAGTGCCATGCCAGGTGCTAAGAACACAAAGCCTCTAAAGAAAGGGTGGAGGAATACATTCTTTCCTGACAAAGGGACATTCAACTGTGAACCTTCGCAGTGTGTAGGAGGGAGCAAGGCAAAGGCATAGGTGCATGGGTGGGATGGGAGTAAGGATGAAGAGTGGGCATTATTCCAGGAAGAAGGTACAACAGCTGGGAGGGTCTGAAATAAGAAGGGTTGTGGTGGTCTATAGACTAATAAAAGGCTTCTGCAAAGAAAGGGGAGAGGTAGAGTAAAGAAAGTAGAGATGAGGTTAAAAAGCCAGGTTGGAGCCCTGGCTGGTGGTTGAGTGAATAGGCGTGAGCCTGTGAACCCAAAGGTCACTGGTTCAATTCCCAGCCAGGGTACATAACCAGGTTGCAAGCCAGGTCTCCAGCCAGGTCTGTAGCTGGAGGCAGGTGAAAAGCAACCATACTTTGATATCTCTCTCCCTCTCTGCCTCTCTCTAAAAATAATAAATAAAATCTTAAAAAACAAACAAACAAAAAACAGGTTGGGGTCTCATAAAGGCTTTGCAGGCCATGATAGGGATTTTGGATCTTATTTTGGGAGCAATGGGATGCCATTGAAAACTGCAAATAAAGGGAGACAATTGTGCCCATTTATCTCTGTAGTATCTCCTGTTTCTAATCACTAAATTCTCGTTACATCACAGAGAAAATTTCTATAGGTGCTAATCTCTCTAACACCCTGTGGTTTTGAACAGCTGTTTATCTCCCTTTTAATAAATGGGAGTGTGTGTACAGTCTGTTCATTACTTGAGCCTTGGGTGCTCCTCGGAATCACCTGAAAAACTAAAACATTCTAATGTAAGGCCTCACTCAAGACCAATTAAGTCAGAATCCCTAAGCATGACAGTCAAGCATCCGTAATTTTTAGACACACAGCAGCCTCTACAATTCAGTTGAACAAACACTTATTAAACCCCCATTGATTCTAAATCCAGGCATTGTGTTAGATGCCTTGCTGTACAAAGATGAGTAGGTATAAACGGCAATTGGCAGTTTTGAACTATTCAGAAGTTGTAGCTTCTGCAGCTGCTGCAAAAAGCTAGTGAGGTTGGGTCAGGCTCAGGAGGCAATGAAAAGAATCCTTGAAGTCAAAGTCAATGACAATAATAAATCACGTGGTTGCATATCCACAGTGTCTCACCTGGTCTTTTCACTAAATCACCACTTGGAAGGAACCCTAGAAATTAGGAACCCCAATCTTGGAAAAGTGGCTGCTCATTTTCCTGGTACCACATGCAAGTGGTTGAGGCAAACTCCTGCTTGGATTGCTCTCCCTGCCCTTGCCTGGGAGACTTGGTCAGGGGAAGGAGGCAACACATCCGTTTATTCATTTACCCAAACATTTATTGAGCATCTACTTTATGCCAGGCAGTGTGCTAGGCATTGGAACCACAAAGATCATCCACCTTTTCTAAATTCAAGTGGCTTGCAGAAGATAAGGGATCCAATCTTATTTTTAGTTTATTTTTGAATCAGAATAAAAATGCCTTCTGAGCATATTTCAAAAGACTGATCTGTGGATAAATATAGATAATGAATATTCAAGTGCTTTGGAAAATAAAAAATCCATGATGGGTCAAGAGAGAATTCTATATCTTGAATCATGAAACCTTCAATTTTTGCTATTTATGTTACTAATTTGGGAAGTACTTTCTGAGAGCAGCAATGATTTTTTTCACTGTTTTATGTATCTTTTAGCATTGTGTCAGGCACAAAACTGCATTTATGAAATGCTATTTAAAAAAATATTTTATTATTTTTAGAGAGAGGGGACGGGAGAGAGGCAGAGAAGGAGAGAGACATCAATGTATGTTTGCATTTCATCTGCCTCCAGTTCTGGACCTGGCTGGAGACCTTGCTTGCAATCTGGTTATTTGCCCTGGCTGGGGAATCAAACCAGCAACCTTTGGGTTTGCAGCCTTATCTACTGTGTCACCAGCCAGGGCAAGAAACGCTATTTTGATTATGATTAAATGACTCTTTCCAAGCTAGAAAGGATACTTCTTTTGAACAAAGTGGGAAAAAAAGGACATTTCTGTATTAAAACATATCAAGTGTTGGATCCAGGGAAGTTTTGAAAAGTTGAAAAGAACATAGAATCATGTTTTAATTGGAAAGCTCTGAGGGTAGCCTACATTTATGCTGACCTCTGGAAATTCTACAATTTCAACCAGAATAAGATAGGAAGGCATCATTGTTTAGTAAATATCCAAGGCTGCTTTAAGTACTTCTCTTACTTGGCTTCACTTTGAGAAAAAAGTGAATAAAAATAAAGATGTATTTTATAGCCTTAGAGAATTTAAGAGTTGGGGGTAGGGAGGGATGATCCAGAAGACCATTCAGAATGACCCAGAAGGTTTTCCCAGAAATCTACTTGCCAGGCCTCAGGTGGGGTGGTCTGGACAGCAGGACCTGAGCATGAAGTTCTCCAGTGACTCCGATGCTTATTCTAGTTCAGAGCCACTGCTCAAACTCAATCACCCTCTTTTATAGATAAAGAAACAAACACCTAGAGATTTGAAGTGAACTATTCAAAGTCTCACAGCTAGCCATACAACTTAATATTGTGCTTTCTGTTATGTCACATAGATATCCATGTTTTTGGTAATATTATCATGGCCCCCATTCCATTGGCACAGTCTTTGCTTTCCAAATCACATAAAGGCTATATTTTTCTTGAACATTGTATAAGAGGGAAGCCTAGCTCAGCATGGACCAGTATGCCTAATCACCAGCAGCAATTAGCAAATATGATAAATAATGCCTCAAACTATCATGTAAATAAAAGATAGGAATGGAATGAAAAGGAAACTGAAAAATAATTGGTTTCAAAAACAGCTAGTGCTTGCATTGGCAGCACATATACTTAAAAACAAAAGCAGAACTATATTTATCATAACACAATCTCTTTTGTTCTATTCTGACTTTTGAAATAAAATATACTTAAAGTAGTGTGTGGCTTGGTTGGGCATTGTCCTGCAAACCAAAAGGGGGGCTTTGATTCCGGTCAGGGCACATGCCTGGGTTGCAGATTCCATCCCAGATAGGGGCAACTGATTAATGTTCCTCCCTCACATTGATGTTTCTCTCTCTCCCTCCCTTCCTCTCCTTTCCCTTCTCTCCAAAATCAATAAGCATATCTGCAGGTGACGATACAAGAGAAAAAAGAATAATATTGTGTACTGAGATCATATTGAAATTTTTATTTTTAAGATTTTATTTATTTATTTTTAGAAAGAGGGGAAGGGAAAGAGACAGAGAAGGAGAGAAACATTGATGTGCGTGAGACATGATCAGTTGCTTCTCTCCCATGTCTCCATCTGGGGACCTGGCATGCAATCCAGGCATATGCCCTGATCAGGAATTGAACCAGTGACCTTTTGGTTCACAGGCCAGCACTTAATCCACTGAGCCACACCAGCCAGGGGGAAACTTTTATTTGACTATCATAATTTGAGTACCTTTTCCTCTGACCTGCTGCTAAAATTTTAAGGTGCTTTTCTTTCCATTTCAATTTTAAGTATGATCAGAAACTTGTATTTAATCAAACTAAATACATACTAAATGGAAAATTGTGTCACAGTTTGGATTTCACACATTCTCACTGATATCTGTTTTGTAATACTCAAGAGATCAGTGTGCATAGTGCTATTTATTCTAATATTAATTATATGCAAGTCCCAGTGGAATTGCAAGTATGTTTGTTTCAACAGATCTAAGCTTTAAATTATAAGGTGAGTGCCCTGGCCAGGTAGGTAGCTCAGTTGGTTAGAGCATTATCCCTAAACGCCAAAGTTGTGGCTTCGATCTGGTCAAGGCACGTATATGAATCAACAATGAATGTATAAATAAGTGGAACAACAAACTGATCTCTGTCTCTCTCCTTCTCTCGTTCTCAAATTTAAAAAAGTTAAAGGTGAGCAACCTGTTTCTATGCTCTTCTTCTCTTTCTAGAATTGCAAATTGCCCAGCTAACTTAACTCATAAGTTGAGAAAAAGGCAGTGGAGGTAGAGGTCTGAGTGCAGGAGAGAGAGAGAGAGAGAGAGAGAGAGAGAGAGAGAGAGAGAGAGAGAGAGAGAGAGAGAGATGAAAGGAGAAGACACAAGGTGAGAGAAGGGAGTTCTACCGAACTACTATGGACAATTACCTTACTAATACTTCCAAATTTTCATTTGGTAACTAGCCCCTCACTTTTCCTGTTCTTAGGCAGCTAGCTCCCTTTTTATTTCTTAGAGAGAAAATGTTATATCATTAATGTTACATTAATTATTACTAGTACCATAAGAAGCATTAAACACTAAGTGACAATGGCCACGTTTCCAGAAGCTCAAAACCTTAAGAAAACAAATTCAAGATATGAAGCTATCCATGATTCCCTCCTCAAAATGTGACTCCTTCTAGACTCTGATACATGCCCTCCTACTGCCACATATCATCTTTGTACTTTCTACTTTGTACCCTTAATTTTACAGTGCAATATGAATGTGTTGTGACCAGTCAGTCCATTTACATGTCTGCTTTTCCCATAATCCCTCATAATCTGGTACCTTGTGCATTGTAGGCACTCATAAAGGAGCACCAGAAAACTGATTAACCTAAGGGAAGGGAAGTCACTACTTGATAAAGGATGTGGCATAAAATATTAATGTAAGGCTTCAACGTACTCAGTTTCATTAAAGAACTATTCTCACATTACATAGCAATTAGACGTTTTAAGAGGGAACAGGTTTCTTTCAATTGGTATGTCATGTCATGGGACTTGGAAAGGAGATACACCTAATGACTTACAAAGTTTTTAAAAGCTCCCTACCTCTCTAGGAAAGCTGAAAATAGGAAAGATGAAGGCCACAATGAAAATCTTTATGTAGGCTCTCTTCACCTGCAGCCTCAGCTACAACAACATTCCAACTTGACAACCTCTCTGAGACAACATAACCTGGTTCCAAGTATGGACAACTTGAGCTTCTCTACCTCCGTGGTTCTCAAAGCGTGTGGTTCTGAACCAGTAACTAACGGTTCCTGTTGCTTGGGAACTAGAGAGAAATGTAAAATGCCAGGCTCCTCTGGGGCCTACTGAGTCAGCAACTCTGAGGTGGAGCCTGGCAGTCTGTTTTTAAATGAGTCCCCACCAGGGGACTCCTGACCCTCCCAGCTATTTACTAAGTGGCTCAGATCACTTGGGTCTTGGGCTCTCTGACAGTGGAGAAAAAGAATGTTTGTGGCAGGGGAATGTAGTGTATTCTCCTTTTTGGTCCAATTAAAATAAAAACATCCTGAAGATCTCACCACCAAAATAACACTTAAATGATCAATTCTAAACTTAATAGGGATTTGCTAGTTCAGCTGAGAGCTGAAATAGTGTTTTGTTGGACAACTGTGACTTGACCTGCATGCACTGGACTGAGTCAGTCTGAGTTGACATTTACCTTTTGTGATGACCGTGAAGGAATGTTCAGTAAGATAATCAATAGTGTGTGACCTATTTTAAGACTATGTTTAATTTACGTAACAAAAATATGAGAGTTGCAAAAGGCCTTAGGGAATGATTATTTTTCTGATCTCCTTATTTTATAGAGGTCTCATGGCAGGTCACTGATAGAGCCTGAACCACAAACCAAGCTGTTACCATTCATAAAGGAGTGCTTATTCCAGGAATTCTGGTAGAGAGTGTCTACAGTAAGACACATCTTACATCACTCAGCACTTACATTTCAACAGTTCCCTTATATGGAATGGATGGCAGGCCTAAATTTGGGTACACCGAAGACTAAGATGATATCTTGCCCTCAAGGAATTCAGTCTGATGGTTCACAGCCATCTTTATCTTCAAGTTCTAGTTGAAGACCTAATTGAGGCAGAATAGTAAAAAGCTAGGAAAGTTTCTTGGCAAGTGGATGGGGAAATGGAGACTGATAGTCGATTCAAACTGGTCTCTTCCAGCACCCTGACTCACCTGCCTCCCTCTTCTTTGCCATACCTCTCCCTTTGCATTAAGCCCTCAGGACAACGAGGTTCTGATCAACATCAACTAAATCTTAGGAACAAAGCCTTCAGTAATTTGACCACAGAGGCAGAGTTTTGGTCAAACTAGGGATAACATCTAGGCTTCAGCTGTGTCTCGGCCCCAAGGTAAACCCCCCGCCAGCAAATCCAGACAAAGCAATGTCATGGCTGGCATCAGGACTAAATATAATGCTTTATTTCTCCTAAGCTCTAAAGGTTCCCATGAATCTTGCAACCCGGGGAGAAGTGGGCAGTGGTACGTCATCCGGACATACCACTGTAAAGGACCTTCTTTTGTCTTAGTATCTTGTTTTCTGAGTGCACACAGCTCAGCTGTTCTTCCTAATGGCCAAGGCAGCTCTCTGAGCAGCCTATTCAATTCCTCTCTTCAAGTGTACTTTCACTTTTCTTGCTAAATAAACTTTCTTTTGCACTAGAGTCCTTGGCTCTGAATTCTTTCTTTGCTGAACTCAAAAACCAAGGTCCAGCATCACTGGCAATACCAATTATACTTATTCACTTTATTATCAAAAGATTCTAGTGGATAAGGTGCTGGCCTGCAAACCCAAAGGTCACTGGTTCGATTCCCAGCCAGGGCACATAACCAGGTTGTAAGCCAAGTCTCCAGCCAGGTCTGTAGCTGGAGGCAGATGAAAGGCAACCATACATTGGTGTATCTCTCCCTCTCTGCCTCTCTCCCTACACCTCTTTCTAAAAATAATAAATAAAATCTTAAAAGAAAAGATTCTAGAAAGTTCTCTAAAAATCCGTTATATTGTTAGATAACAAAATTCAGCCAAGTAAATTTGAGGATCTAGTTGGCTTAATTAAGCTACTCATGAATTGGGCAGTATCCCATCCAGTAACTAGAAGATGCTTCAAGGAGACTATAAAATAGAAGGTTTTTATGGGAAAAGGTGTGGGACAAGGGAGCTCTCTCTCTCTCTCTCTCTCTCTCTCTCTCTCTCTCTCTTTCTTTCTCTTTAATTTCTTCAATTGTTATTCTATTACAGTTGTCCCAAGTTTTCCTCTGTTGCTCTCCACTACACCCTGCCCCCTACTGTCAGTCCCCATCCTGTGGACCTTGTCCATGACAAGGGAGCGCTTTACAAAAGAGAATAAAGGATTACTTTTAGATTAGGACATCATTTTCAGGGAAGGGAATGACCAGGGTTTTTATCATGCAGATTGCCTGTCATGTCTAAGGTTGAGGGGATGAAGAGGCCCTAACTGACAGAGTAAACTACTGGTGATTAAGATTATATTTCTGGGAGAGTTTAAAACAGCAATTAGGCCAAGTGTTAAATCTAAGATTGGTCGATTTAGCATAAGGGGTACCATTTTGGGCCTGTGGTTTTCTCTTTAACAGTATTAATTAGAATTACTTTGGTTGCAAGAAATAGAAACCCATTTGAGCCAGCTTAAGCACAAAGTGGATATTAATTACAGTGGGATCGAAAAAGGAGTTGGACAAGCAGGCCTCAAGAGGGTAGAAACTGGGCCCTGGAGCTCTGTAAGGAGGACCTGTAAGAGGTCCTCTTTCTAGGTTTCTTCTCCATCTGCCTTTTCCTGCTGAGCCAGTCACATTCTTATGGAACAGAGTGGTATTTTTGCTTCAGAGGAGGCATGAGAGAAAAAAACCCACAAATAGTCATGAGTTGCATGTTGCATGTAGAACCACCCACTGAAATATCTGATAGTTTTCTTTTTTTAAGCTTTAAAAATGTAACAGCTTTGTTGAGATGTAATTTAAACTTTGCATATTATGAACTTCACTTTTAAAGTGTATAACATAATGATTTTTTGGTAGAGTTGATCATTCATGGGCTCAGGCAGAGCGGTGTAAAATTCGAATTGTTGGACATATACATTTCCAGCTAGAATGTTGAAACACTTCTCACGATAAAGACAAATGTCCTTTTTTGCGATCTATTTTGTATATACATTTTTTTTTTTTTTGCATTTTTGTGCTCTTTATTGGTGACGTTGCTGTTTTAAAAGGCCTCCCAGTATGTGCTAAGGTGCTGTCTTTGGTTTCTAAGCAAAGAAAACTGTGATATGCCTGATGGAAAAATACATGTGTTAGATAAGCTTTTTATCTAACATGTAGATGAGTTACATGTAGCATGAGTTACAGTGCTACTGGCTATGTGTTCAATGTTAATGGATTAACAATGCAGTACATCCAGGCAAAAGAAGAGAAAGTTTGCCAATATTTCCATGAGGTTACTCTGAAAAGTGCTAAGTAACATCTAAAGCATGTAATGAAGCTATGGAGAAGATGGAAAAGTGACTAAATTTGTAGATTCATGAGATGGTAGCCAGTTTTTAAAAAGCATAAAGTATAATAGATCGTACTGTTGTGAGGCTGAAAGCCAAAGAAATTTACTCTCACGTTACTACCCAGGGTGAGCAAAATGTTGAACTCTTTTTGGCTAGTATTTCAGTATAAACAAATACTGTGTAGAATTGATTATAAGAAAAATATATTTAATAAGCACCTTTAAATAAAAACACACATAAAATAAGGTTATGTATGATTAGTTGATGAAATGTTATGACCAGAAGCTAGTGGGAACCTAATCCTATATTTCCCAACGCTAAGCCTTGGGAAATGACTCAGTTTTTAGTGATTCAGTGTGACAACTTTATAGAATATAGCTACCAAGAAAAATGAGACTTTATTATATAGTCACAAAATTATGCTTCAATCACCCATCAGCAGTCATTCCCCGTTTTCCTCTATCCCCAGCTCCTTGTATTCACGAATCTATTTTCTGTCTCTATGGATTTGCCTATTCGGAACATTTCATGTACATAGAATCATACAATATGCGGCCTTTCATGTGTTGGTTCTTTCACTTAGTGTAATGTTTTCAAAGTTTCTTCATCCTATTCCAAAGTGGCTGCACTAATTTTAGTCGCACTAGCAACGTATGAGGATCTCAATTTCCCCACATTTTTGTCAACACTTGTTTGTTTATTTATTTATTATAGCCACTCTAGTCTGTGTGAAATGGTATTTCTTTGGGTTTTGCCTTGCATTTCTCCCATGACTAATGATTTTTAGTATCTTTTCATGTGCTTATTTGACCATTGGTATATCTTCTTTGGAGAAATATCTATTCAATGCCCTTTTCCATTTTAAAAATTGGAACATTAGTTGAGTGTGAGAGCTTTTTATATAGTTTAGATATAAATCCACTATCAGATATATGATTAGCAAATATTTTTTCCCCTATTCTTGAGATTGTGTTTTTATGTTTCTGATTTTTGAATAGACTTCTGACCCAGATACCAGTCTTACAGGTTCGGTTTGCTCAGGTGTCCACTTTTCAGGTAATGAGGCAACCTTGGCAATTGCTTCCTGTGTAACAATGAGAAGTGGGGGAAAAGCAATCCCAGAAAGGAGGTCGGGCAGGGTAAACAATCAAATAGGGACTCAGTACAATTATATAGTGGTTACGTTATTTCCTTTTATTTCAAGGAGGTTTACACAACTACTCTAGAGATTAAGGCTCACTAATGCTTAGAGGAGCAAAGATATGTACCTACTGGTGAGTTTTTAAAAGATTACACACATCTTGAGTTAAAAAAATTTTTTTTCAAAGATTTTACTTGATTATTTTCAGAGAGAGGGAAAAAGAGAGAGGCAGAGAGGGAGAGAGAGACCAACGTATGGTTGCCTTTCACCTGCCTCCAGCTATCGACCTTGCTGGAGACGTGACTTGCTACCTGGTTACGTGCCCTGGCTGGGAAATCGAACCAGCAAGCTTTGGGTTTGTAGGCCGGCACCAATCCACTGAGCCACACCAGCCAGGGCAAAGGCAGTACTTCTTAAAAAGCATTCTTTTCCTTGAGTATAGTCCCTTTTGAAAGTTTCAAAAGTTATTCAAGTAATGCTCCAAAAAAGTTGCATTGTCTTGGTACAATGTACTATTATAGGAAAAAAAAAAAAAAAAAAAAAAAAAACTGAAGAAATTTTAAATTTGTTTCAAGTATGTACTTTAAGGTTAACAACTTACAACAGATTTCAAAAAAAGGCGTGTGTTTTGCCTTATTTCTCGTGTCCTATTAGGCTCATCTAAGAAGAGATCAAGCTTAATTTTATCCCTTTTCAATACAAATACTTTTCTATATAATTTTATCAGTGTTAGGAACCAAGTTGTGTTCCTCAAAAATGTGTATGCTGAAGTTGTAACCTTCTAGCACCTTAGAATGGGACTGTGTTTGGAGAGAGGGTCTTTAAAGAGGGAATGAAGCTGAAATTAGAGTGGGCCCTAATTCACTATGACTGGTATTCTTATAAGAAGAGGAAATTTGGACATAGACATATGCAGAGGGAAGACCATATGAAGCCACAGGGAAAAGACAGCCATCTACAAGCCAAGGAAAGAAGTCTCTGGAGAAACTAACGTTGAAGATGCCTCAATCACAGACTTCTTGTCTCCAGGAACTTGAGAAAATAAATTGCCATTGTTTAAGCCACCCGTTTGATGGTACTTTGTTAGGGTTGCCCTAGCAAACTTATTCAAATAATACTAGGTTATGTTTTTAGGTATCAACTTTTCCCCTCCATCTGAAGAAGTGTTACAAGGGCTTTGACTCAGTTCTTGTTTATAGGCTAATATCTATGAACTAAAATATGTTATTAAGACAGATGTAGGAGAAAGGCTATCTTGACATTCTGCTCAAAGAATTGCTGTTGTAAACAATAATATAAATGGAACCACTTTAAAATGGAGCTGGAGCTGCCATGCCTGAGGGACTGCCTTGCACATCTCATACCTCAAACCTTGGAATGTTAAAAAAAGGGCAAAATAACCTTTGGATTGGGTTTAAGTGACCTTATTTCTCAAAAAATTGTTTTCAATGATTTTAAGAAAGCAATTATTATGACTATTGGACTGATGACTAGCAGACTAAAATTTGAAAATATTATTAAGAACATTACTATGTTATGTTACTTGCACCAATAGGAATGCCTTCCTCCTATTGATGTAATTGTTCCCCTTCCCCTCCTCATAAATATAAATATTCCCTGCCTTCGTTTCCTAATCAAATCGTTATTTGGGCTTCTGTCATAATCAATAATTTCCACATCGCTATTCTTATTGATCTCAAATAAATGCTTGTTTGCTTCTCACTTTGAAAAGGCTTTAAAAAAAATGTTTAGGTTAACATTATGTATGATTATAAGTAAAAAACTTTCAAAATATTATGCAAATGTAATGTTACCAACTGCTTCTCTGAAATTAAAATGAGTTTAAAAAAGGTTTAGTTTTGCTAATTTAACAATTTAGAGAATTTATTTTTATGGCCCAGATTCTTCTATTTTTCCTTGATAGTATTCCTTGATATTTGACTCTAACATAGCACTATGTTTTGCGGCTATAGTCTGAATGTTTATTTCTCCTCAAGATTTATATGTTGAAATCATGACCCCCAAGATTCCATGTTCTCACCCTTTGCATGAGCTCCTACTTTTATAACAACTGCATTCTAGAGAAGCATCAGGACACTCAACAGTTCTTTAAACTGCTGACCACTTTTATTAGAACTTCCTACCCAAGTTAAAAACCTTTGCTGTACCCAAAGCATTCCAAAACGTGTATGTATTAACTCTCTTACTCCTAGCTAATTGACAGGCTCGGATGAGTGCAATGAGTTCTGTCCTTGCACAGATATTTGCCTCTGGCAAGGGGTCCTATTTTGGAGATGAAGGGAGAGCTGTCAGTCTCTCTTGCCTAGTATTTTCTTGTTTCAGTTTTAAGGCTTGACCTGTCAATAAACAAGATTAAGTATGAATTTTCTAAAGGGATTTTAATAAATCTGGGACATAAATAGTTCAAAAATTAGAGGCTGATCAACCCCGAGTTTCTTTTTCTTCAGATAAGTGAAGAGTAACAGTATTTAAAGGACCACGTGACTATTGGGAGAACACAATGGGATTTAATAGGCAGTAACCCTACTAGTTGAGAACATTGTATATTTTTAGTATGTAACAAAGATTATACATGAATGTACCAGGTCAACAGATACCTCCACTAGTTAAGCTGCTATAGTTATTGCCCTTAAACAAGGCTAGGAAGGTTTGCCATCGAGTCAGGAGATTGCAGTAAGCTATTACGTATGATGAATCTAAGAAGAACTTGTCTAGATTTTTAAAAAAAGATTTTATTAATTATTTTTAGAGAGGAGGGCCGGGAGGGAGGAAGAAAGGGAGAGAAACATCAACGTATGGTTGGTTTCCTTTCACCTGCCTCCAGCTACAGACCTGGCTGGAGACCTGCTTTACAACCTGGTTATGTACCCTGACTGGGAATCGAACCAGTGACCTTTGTGTAGGTTTCTTAAGGAAAAAAAAAAAAAAGTAGAAGGATTTAAAATTAGGCAACCCTAGGTCTGTTAATGTTTAAGTTCACAGGGAAGTGGTTTGGTTACCCATGACTTAGTTGCTTAATATCTTGGCCTAGCAGTTTCAGTAGCCAGTGAAATCTAGAAATCTTAATTATTTTTACTAGTCTGGGAAATTTTCAATAGTTTTATAGTCTGTCAAGGGTAAGGGACTTACCTCTGGATAAACCATGTCCTTGCTAATAACAAAATTATAACCTCTTTTGGAAATGTTACACCTTTCTGAGTTAAAATAGTAGGCCAATAGAAGGGTTAGTCTTAGAGTTTACCTCATCTTTGGAACGAAACAAAAGTTATCCAAATATTGCACGAGAACAGAATCACAGGTCCTGGATGAGGACTTGTGAAATGTAGAAGGAGAGTACCTAAATAAACCTCTGGAGCCTAACAGTTCAGGTATTGTATTGATTTTTCCAGGAGACGGCAAACAAATACTATTTTGACCAAAGGGGACACTAAAGAAAGCAGAACACAGATCGACAACTATAAAATATACAATCTCACGGGCACCAAAGATGAAACAGTATTTGGGTTTGCTGCTACAGGGACAAAAGTTCTGAGCCTTATTTCTAAAATATAGCTAGCTTAAAATAGTTGATATCCCAAAAGGCCTATTTCAGGGTGGCAAACTGCTTCCCCTCAGTCCTGCTTTTGAAACTTTGAATAAGAAATTTCACATTACAGACACTAAGTTGGTAAATTGCTCCATATTTCCTTGAATTAATTAGTCCGAAGACTAGGTCAGTTCAATTAAAATACAGTGCATATTTTCAGGAGGTGGTGATGCAGCTGGGCTCCCAAAGTTAGGTCTATATAGTATAAGCAAGCAAAAAGGTATTTAATAAGAGGCATTTCCATGGAAACAAAAGAAAAACAAAAGTGAATGAATGCTTGAAGCAAATCCTCAACCAGTTTCTGAGCATGGAGGATAGCCAGTTGAGATTTGTAGCTGTCAGGCTCAAAGAATCTTTTGCAGTTTGAAACATCTCTGATGATGTCATCAGGTGACCAAACTTTTTAGTAGCTCAAACATCATCAGGCACTAAAATTGCCTCAGCACAATCTTTGGTGTCAATTTCTCTGAAGGTTATATCTAGTCATCTAGCTGCAGGGCTTTATGAAAAAGAACAATTGTAATCCTCAGTGACTCCAAATCAAAGGATGGGAAAAAATTGGAAATGTTACTTTGGAGGGTTGCAGCAAATAGTTGAGGAAGCTAGAAGAGTTCAGGACCTTGTCTAGTTTATTTATTTAAGTAGAAGTGAAGCTAAACATATTTTCATATCTTTAGGGACCAGTTTTGTGGGTGTGTGGGTACTGCCTATTCATATCTTTGTCCACTAAAAAAATTTGTTGTTCATTTTGGTGAGAATTAAAATCTTTGTCTATTTAGGAAATTATTTTTTAATTAGTTGTGTGTTGCAATACTTTTTAACATTTTTAAAACTTGGTTTGTGGTAATTTTCAATGTGAGTTTAGTATTTATATGTAGTCAGATTGCTTTATTCCTTTATTGCTTCAGATTCCTTTTTTCCCTGTATATTTCTAGATTCAATATTATACACAAAAACTATTTTCTTGGTCAAGAAAATAGCTTTTTAAGAAGCCTCAGTTATGTTCTATTACTTTCATGATCCCGTTTTTACGTTTGAACTTTTGAAAAATTGGAAAGTCATTTTGATATAATACGTGAACTAGTGATCTAGGTTTATATTTTCACATTCTCCTTGTTCAATATTGAGTATATAGTCGGGTTGATTGGTTACTTGTTTGGGATCTTTACCTTTGTCCTGCCAAGTCTTGGTTAATAAGAGTGCTTAGATCTTATTTTAGGGTAGTCTTTAGCAATTCATTCTGTGTATTGTTTCCCCACAAATGCTGGCTGATGGCCAATGAGAAAAAATTCTGTTGAAACCAGCAGGGGAGTGGCATGGTTTGCAACAGAAAAGCTGGTTCTTTGTTTTAAAAAATATCTGGGGTAGATTTTTTGGGTGGGAAAGGTGAAGCCCTTTTTTCTTCATCCACCTCACCCCAGGGCCTAGTTAGGAAGCTGCGGGTGAATTGCTTTGCATGAGAAAAGTAAAAGGAAATAGAGGGTCAGAGGCTGGCAGCTAGGACAACCAGGGGCTGGGAAAAGGATCCCAGAGAGATGGGAGAAGATGGCAACCAGCCAGAGCCCAAGGGAGAATACCGCCAGCAAGAAACTGCCCACCAGGCCTAATGAGCAGTGGCTTTTTAGGTCAGCGATTTTCAGTATTCCATTTTAAGTTGTTTCTTGCATTTCATTTTGCCATGATCTCTTTCTGTTGCCCTCTACTCCTTACAAAGCCTGTCATACACACCAGCTAGTAACAGTGGTGCTCTACGTGGAGGGAAGAAAGTGAGTGAAGGTGGTATTTCCTACCAGGGTAGAGAGGCGGAGCCACAGCTACCAGGCTACTGGGAGCGGCAGGGAAGTGGGCTTCCCAGTGGACCCATTCAAACAGCCTACCCGCTCCCCAACTTCCTTACACTAAATACACACCGAGAGAACATAAGCTCCACGAGGGCAGCACTTCTTTTTACCTGTGTTTTTTATGCTCTATCTCTAGTGCCTAGAATAGAGTTTGACACACAGTAGTCAAACAAAAAGTTGTTGGACTGAATGAAAATGAAATCCCACCAGAGATTCTGGACTATCTACATTACTTAGAGTGGGGATTTCAGCCAGTGTATTTGGATGTTAAAACAAAAGGTGGACCCAGGAGGCTGGAGACTCGAGAAACTATTAGCTTTAATCTATCAGCCCTGAATCCTGGCGGCTTTAGCTCTTGTTCTTCCTGAGAAATGTCTGTGCATCTCTTTGAATTTAGCCTCTACAGACAATTTGTGACACTCAGTGATGAAGAGGTCTTCCCAATCTTATTTAATTACTTCCTAAACAGAATCTCAGCTGAAAATGGTTCTTTCACCACACAGTAATCATGACAGGGTCTATATAACTCAATTAAATAGATTCTTCAGGGTAGTTATTTCTGCAATGAGGTGAGTTTGGGGGCTCAAAGGCAGCCTTTAGCCAGAGGTTTATACTCTTACATGGGGGGCATTTAATATTTGGAGGAAAAAAAGACATGGAAGGAAGGGCCTTAGTTCAGAAGTCCTACTGTGACCATGGTGAAGAGGTGGGTCTCAGTAAGGAATGGCCTTATGAATCCAGCAAAATGAGAATTGGAGCTCTGAGGAAGAATTCTTTCAGTATCTTGGATGTCTCCCTACTGCTGGGATTCAGGTGGTCAGATAAAGCTATGACCATTTTGCACTGAGGTGACAAAGTGTGAAATGTGCCTGTAGAGGCATTCTACTAAGGTTAGGAACTCCTGGGGATCTTGATGGTTTGGGCTGTGGAATAGGGGCTACCTATTCTAATATGGCTAACATATGTGAAGACAGTTATCTGGCCTTCCAGAGGAGAAATAAAATGACCTAGCACTTGACCTGTAATTCTTTGAACACAGGTTTCTAAGATCCTCTGAGTTTCAGTTTCCTCATGTATAAAATGGAAGTAATAATACTACTCCTCTGGATTTTGGTGAGGTTTAGAGATAACCTATCTATAAATATCTAGCTGAGTGCTAGATACATAAGAAATACTGAATAAAGGGTATCTATTATAAATGTTTTTTCAGATTTTCTTAGAAGTAACTATATAGCAGGCAGTTCAGGAAAGTCCAAATAAAGAGCTTGTAGGAGTCCAGATATTTAACACCTTAGTATAGATACGGGGTCCCCAAATGACACTTCTCTCCTCCTCCAATCAGCGATGTAGGTGAGAGGCCATACACTTACACACTCATCAGAGTGAAACATGGCACAGAACAAAGGGCATGGCTCTGTTTCTCAATTGCTAGAAAGTTGTTTAAAAGGTGAATTTATTTTCCTGGAAGTGCCTCCTGAACTAAAAGAAATAATAATGAGTAATCAAGAATACAACAGTAATTAGCACTTTGAGGCATTTACTATATTCCAGGCCCTGGGCTGAGAACTCTCTTGGCATTTTCTCCCAAGGGTTGGCCCTGAGCAATTCATGCTTTCCAGTTCTGGTCCAGGACATACTTGATGGGCTGGATCAAAGATCTTTATGTTTATGCTGTTAAATTCAATGTAGTTAGATTGGGCCTGTTGGTGCACACAGTTTGTGACCTTTTTGTGATCTAATTCAGTCATTCTCCACTATTTCTCTTTTCCATTTTTAAGTTGTCTGAAAATCAATTAATGGGCCACAGAAACCCTCATTCAAGTAGCCTATAAGAGTGTGAACTAGTAGGGGATAAGAATAAAGCTCTGCTGAATGCTTTTGGAACTTTCTTTCAGGGGTGACTGAGTCATGACTCAGCATTCTTTGGGTCTGGCTCTACCTATGCTTTTAAGTAGTCTGCATTTATCCACAAGGATATCATGATTGCTGAAGTGTAGATTTATAATATTTATAGCAACTCTGTGATTCCTACCCCACCACTAAGCTTAGAAAAAAATTCATCATGAGAAGTCTTGAATTCAGGTTAGTTCCTAGTGATCACAAGTTCCTCTTTTCATATCTTTTAAATAACCCATTCTGGAGTTTTTCCTAGAATTAATGATGGGCTTACCTACCACCACTTTGGTTTTATGAAATCCATATTCTTCCCTTTGTTGAAAACCAGGAATAAAAAAAAAAGGTATTCTTCATGTTTTTGACACTCTTTTCTTGGGGATACCATTGATGATAATCTTGGAAAAGTTTTAACAAAGGAATAAAACTGGAAACCAGGTGTTAAGGTGTTAACTAGAAGGGAATAAAAGCCAGATCTGAGAATTCATGTTGCCTTTTCTTAATATGTTCAAAGCTTCTTTCTGTTTTGAGTTCATCCACGAGAATAAGAATTTCAGTCCATTAGAAAACGTATTTCTGACACTTATTTCTACCTGGTGGTTATTTCATAAGGGCGCTATTTATTGAACTTGGCACCATTCTTACCCTTTCTTATATGTAAGCCATGCTTTTCAAATATGTCTTTGATGATTAAAATTGCATAAGTACTTAAGATTATCAGAGAAGAAATATCATGAGTTGTATCATAATTAAGAGTTTCAATTAATAATCTTTCAAAGCTTTTCATTTCAACCTTTTATTCTTAAATAGATCTTTAAGAGGCTTAATTCTCAGCACTTAGCTTTGGTTTGTGCAAATGCACAACTTAGCTTCTTTTTACCATTCTGAGAATCAGCTGCATCAGGGAGTATGATTTGAGCTGGGTTTTTGAATAGAGGCAGGTGTAGGGCCAGTAGTTCTTAAAGTATGGCTCTGGGACAAGTAGCATTAGCATCACTGGGAACTTAATCAGCAATGCCAATTTTTGATCTCTTCCAGACTTAATGAATCACAAACTCTGAGGGTTGAGGTCAGCACTGTGTGTTTTAATAATCCTTCTGTAGGATCTGATATATGTTTAAGTTTGAGAATATTGGGTATAAGCATTTTCCAGGCAGAGGAGAAGGGTGAGAACATTGTAGGAAAAACTGCACCCAGATCAGAATAAAGCTCATTTGCATTGTACCAGGAAGTTTTCCATGGCTTGAACATAGTGTGTTGACTATACTGAGAAGTTCCCAACAGTTTTGTTCAACATTTTGTTCTATGTATCTTTATTGTTCTGTGTAGCTTAGTTTTTCTCTTTTTTAGGTCTTTTTTTTTTTTTTTTTTTGGTCATAAGCTATGTATTAACATTTAAAGAGAGAGCTTTGTGTTTGGTTATATGGTTGGTTGTTTTCTTTAATGAAAATTAAACTGCAGTTGGGCAGAAATGCTGTTATAGTTGGAGAACATCATGATCTCTATAGAAATGCATGGAAAGACTACAGCATTAGGAAACCCTTATGTATCTTTAAATAACCTGCTTTAAATGGTCTTTCTTAGTGTGGAGCTAGACTTGGAGTATCTATGACCTATAGGATAGGATGAGTGTGTATAAACTAAAACATCTGAGCCCAATCATCAATTCTAGTAGTGCCAATTTTTCTATTTTTATATTTTATTATAATATCCAGGGGGTGGGGAACCCATTTTTAAAAAGCCGTCCTTTCTCTCCTTTTCAAGTTGAAGTGCTAATTAGTACCTTGGAGGCCAAATGGATGTCATTGAAGAGAGGAAGAGGGCCTGGATAATGAACCATGAACTGTAGCTCAAAGAAAATTCACATTCAAGAGTTAGCAGGGATCATAAATATCTAATAATTCAGCTTTCTCACATCAGAGGCCTCTGAAAGATAAAACAAGTGCTCAGGTACTCTTTGGAATGAGTTACAGTGAGTACGTGATAAAAAGTAAATAAGAAAATCAATTAATTCAACACTGACTTCTTTGCCAAGGCTCAGGTTTTATGTTCAATAGCCTCCTTAACAGGTCCATCTGCACATTCCATGTAGGCCTTTAAAAATAAACATTTCCCTAAGCATAATATTCTCTAGTTCCATCCATGTTGTTGGAGAGGGTACTAGTTCCTTCTTTCTTTCTGCCATATAGAATTCCATTGTGTAAATGTACCAAAGTTTTTTGATTCAATCATCCACTGATGAGCACTTAGGGTGTTTCCAGCACTTGGCTATTGTAAATAGTGCCGCTATGAACATAGGTGTGCATAGGTTCTTATGAATTGGTGTTTCAGGATTCTTTGGGTATAGCCCAAGTAGTGGAATTGCTGGATCAAAAGGCAGTTCCATTTTTAGTTTTTTAAGGAAACCCCATACTATTTTCCAGAGTGGCTGCACCAGCCTGCATTCCCACCAACAGTGTATGAGGGTTCCCTTTGCCCCGCATCCTCGCCAACACTTGTTGTTTGTTGATTTGCTGATGATTGCCATTCTGACAGGTGTGAGGTGGTATCTTATTGTAGTTTTCATTTGCATCTCTCTGATGACTAATGATGTTGAGCATTCTTTCATATGCCTGTGGGCCCTTTGTATATCTTCCTCAGTGAGTTGTCTGTTCATGTCCTTTGCCTATTTTTTAATTGGGCTGTCTGTCTCCCTGGTGTTGAGTCGCATTAGTTCTTTCTATATTTTGGAGATCAAACCCTTGTCTGAGGTATCATTGGCAATTATGTTTTCCCATACAGTTGGTTTCTTTTGAATTTTGCTGATATTTTCTTTAGCTGAACAGAAACTTTTCAATTTGATATAGTCCCATTTGTTGATTCATTCTTTTATTTCCTTTGCCCTTGCCAGTTCAGTGAAGGACAAATATCTTATGATCTCACCCATTACGGGACAATAATGAGCAAAACTAACAACAAGCAAAACAGAACCAAGTATATGAATACAGTGAATAGGCCTTCAGTGGTCAGGAGGAAAGGGGTAGGGGGGAGGGGGGAGGCAGAGGCAAGAAGGGGAGCAGCTTAGACAAGAACCTAGTATAAAGGAAACATGGACATGGACAACAGGTGGGATTGACTTTGGGGGG
>PVIW01000873.1:0-120040 GCA_004026585.1 Noctilio leporinus | reverse complement strand
GCCATTAAGGTCATCCTCAATTCTTTCTCTTTCTCTTAACATACAGTTACCCTATCAGTCACTAACTCTTGTGAATTTCATCTCTTGTCAATCTTACCTCAAATAGTTTTCAAATCCAGTGCTTCCTTGCCACTTGCACTTCTATTGTCTTAATTCAGGCCACCCTTTCTCTTTATCTGGACTATTGTTAGGCTTCATCCTAGTTATCCTGGATCCAGCACTGCAGTTAGAAATTTCTCTTTCCCACTATTTCTAGGGGGATCTTTCTACAGTGCAAGGTGGATCAAACCAGAACCTTTGATTAAAACCTACAATGACTCCCCATCACTCACAGTGTAAAACCTTAACAAAGGACACATAACTTTCCCTGATTTGGCTATTGGTTACCACTTTATCCCAATCTCTGGTGCCACTCTTCCTTACTGTCCCATGCTCCAGCAACATCAGGCCACTTGCAGCCAACCACTCTTATTTACCAACTTCTTTGACTGCCTAATGAAACCCTATTCAATAAGCACAACTCACACATCACTTCTCACTGATGTTATCTTTGACATCTCTCCAATCTTCTCCATAGCTAGAGTGAACTATCTTCTCTGCATCTCTGAACTTTACATATTTTTCATATTCTCATGTAATTTCCTCTAATGTTTTATCGTGAAAATGCTCAAGCAGACAGCAAAGCTGGACTGATTTTACAATTAACATTTTACTGTGCTATTTTGTGATTCCTCTCTATCCATCCACCAATCCATCTTTTAAAAATGCATTTCAAGTAAGTTGCAAATATCAATATAATTTCTTCCAAATAATTCGTAAAACATCATTCAGAGTTCATGGCATGTAGAGTTTTGTATTTGTGTGAAGTTCTTTGTTTTTTTAAATGTCAGGTAAAATTTACATGCAACGAAATGCACACGTCTTAAATGTTTCATGATATCTACTGCATACGTACACATATGTGAGCAACCTAAAGCCCTATGTACCCACAGAACATTACCATCAGTCTGGAAAGTTTGCTCATGCTCCCTTCCCAGAAGTCCCTGTCCCCTTTCCCTCCAGAAGCAATGCTAGTTCTGATTTTTCCCAGTAAGTTTGCCTGTTTTAGAACTTTATAAATAACTGTACAGTATGTACTCTTTTATGTAAGACTTCTTTCATTCAGCATAATGTTTTTGGGATTTCTGTGTTTTATTTTATGTACCAGAAGCTCATTTATTTTTAAAATATTGCTGAGTAATATTCCATTGTATGGATAGAAACAGTTTTTAAAAATTCCTTGTCTAATTGACACACATTTGGACTGTTTCCAGTTTCTGGCTGTTAAGACTATTCTTTTCTTTTAAAATTAATTAATTAAGAAGGCAGGGAGAAAGGGAGAGAAAATTCAATGTGTGAGAGAAATAGCAATTGGTTGCCTCTTGCACACTCCCCAACCAGAGACTGGCCTGCAACCCAGGCATGTACCCTGAGCAGGAGTCGAACCCACAACCCTTTTGCTTTGCAGGATGACTCTCAACCAAGTAACTGAGCCATGCTAGTCAGAGCTGTTATGAATATTCTTGTGCAAGTCTTTTTTTTTGTGGATATATATCTTCAATTCTTTCGGGTAAATACTAGGATAGGAATTTCCAGGTTATGCAATATTTACAGTTATTTGTATAAGAAACTGCCAGATAGTCCCCAAAGTGGTTTTACCTTCACACTACCACTAAAAATGTGTTGTTTCATGACTTTACCAATGTTTCTTGTTATATGCCGTGTGATAATGTATGCGAGAAGAAGATGAATTCATGCTTTAATTAAAACCAATAAAAGACTAGAGTGTAACTTTACTTTTTGTTTCTAGGGACGAAAAGTGCATGTAGAGAGAGTATAGAGAAGGGGCAGGAACAATTCATGATCCAAGGAAGGTGCCAAAGTCAAATGGCCTGGCAGAGGGCTTCGGAAGTCACACAGTGGACCTTGTATCTGGCTTCCAGCATGCGCCACACCTGCACCGCCATCTATTGTCCTCTTTCCCTTCTCAGCTCCCTCCCTTTCTCCTCCCTTCCATCCTTATCCTAGTTCACACTTGTATTCCTAGAGCCTAGAAGAGTGCCTGGCATCCTCCAAGTATTCTATATTTATTGAATAAATGTAGGCTCTTTCAACCTTCTAATAATATTATTACTATCAATTTAGGATCAATTAAAGAGCTAATAGTAGTTTTCTCTACCCTGGAGATATCTGTGTTTAAGGTTACAAAAAAGGCCATTAGAGTTAGCCACACTTTGATTTGAGTACTGATTTTGACTGAATAATTTTATATGTTACCTGAGAACTTTCAATCTGTTTTCTCATCAGTAAAAATAAAGATGCTATCCCTTGAAGTTGCAAGATAGGTTTTTTTTGACATTAGTTCTTTCTCCCAGGATTACCTTTCATTCTCCCTCCCGAATCACACAAACAAAAGGTTAGTTTTAGTTCTGTTTATTGCTTTGTTTTTCTATTTTATTTTGTTACAGAGGTTATATCATTTTTGAAGCCTTGCTAATTCTTTTTAAATTTAAATTTAAACAAATTATGGTAAAATACAGGTAATATAAAATTTACTATTTAAGCCATTAAAAAAAAAAAAGATTTTATTCCTTACTTTTAGAGAGAGGGGAAGGAAGGGAGGAAGAAAGGGAGAGAGGCATCAATGTATGGTTGCCTTTTACCTGCCTCCAGCTAGGGATCTGGCTTACAACCTGGGTATGTGCCCTGACTGGGAATTGAACCAGCGACCCTTGGGTTAGCAGGCTGGTACTAATCCACTGAGCCACACCAGCCAGGGCTATCTTAGTCATTTTTAAATGTATACAGTTTAGTGGCCTTAAGTACATTTATATTGTGCAACCATTACCAACATCCATTTCCAGAGCTATTTTCGTCTTGCCAACCTGAAACTTTGTACCTTTTAAACAATGGCAATGAGTATATTAAAGGGTGAATTCACTGACTCATCTTGTCCAGAATTCCTACTACTTTTTAAATGACAAAACATATATTTTTGCCTATATTTTATAATTACAATTACTTTTAATATAATAGAAAGAAGGATGTATGTAGAAAAGTATTAACAGTACTTTTAATGATGAGTGATTTTTTCTACTTGCCTGTATTTTTTATATAAAAATGAGAATGAATTTCTATTATGATGACATAGTCATTTTTTTAAAATAATGACTTTATGTCGACATTAAAAAACAATGATTATTTTTTGTACGAGGGGAAAAATGAGAGGGACAGATAAAAGCTAAAATAGATTTCCTGGGTCACAGGAGTATTTTATTGTGGGTTTTGTTTGAGCGTATTATGGTTTTGTCACTTGGGAGATCAATGAATGAGTTTACGAGTAAAGGAGAAGGAATTAACAGGGAGACAGGTTGAAGGAGTGGAAGGGATAAGACAATGGCAACCACCTGCTGGAGCCATGTTGTTTAGGAAACAGAAGATAAGGATTCAGAGCATGTATGAGGGAATTAGCCTCAATTGGGAGGACAAATAGTGTCATTCTGGGAGAATGTGTGTGCAAACCTGTAGGATAGGAGGCCTTGAAGTTGAGAGATGGCTTCTGCTGTTTCTAAATGGGAGAAATGTCATCTGTTTAGAGAGGGTGTGGGAGGATTGAGCAGGACTGGGGAGGTGATTTTGACAATCACAGTGTGAGTGGTAGAGTGGGAGGACCAAGGGCTAGGGGAAAGGTATTGCTGAGTGGCATTTATGTGGCAGCAGTGGGAGATCATGCCTTTATTCTGCAGCAATCCACCTGGTTGCTGCATGCAGGGACATATACAATGCATAATTAAATTGATCTTTGGGTGTCAGGAAAGGGGTCTGATAATTCTGGTAAGAGCATAGCTGAATTGAAGAACCATTGGGTCTGTCTAGGCTGAACATGAAAGTAGAGAACTGATAAATTAGGTCAAGAGAGTGTGATTGTGGAATTGGAGCTTTCCGTGGGAAGTAGGAAGTAATGAAATTAGAATAAAGGAGTGAAGAAATTGAGGAGCAGTGGTCAGTGAGAAAGAAAAATAAAGGAATTTTATCAGAGTTGGATAAGAATTCTGAAATAATAAATCTTTTCAAAGTAATAATCAGAAATATCAGTGTTAACTTTTATAGAATTACTATTTTTTCTTGTTTCAGTTTCTGTAGAAAAGCATTGGATTTATTTCTTTTCAGAGATTTCTGTGTTTTGAATCAACAAAATTAAGAAGTAATTATTTATTTTCTATCTGGTAATGAAAACTGGGATATACTAAATCCTACACTATGAATTGAAAATGTGAAATAACCTTCATATTACATTGTTAACACAGATTACAGAAAATGTTCTACCTGGCATTTTATTATTAATACTTTATTCCTTTTATCCTTTATAGCATTCTGATAATTATAATGGCATACCACCTATTTTCACAAACTATTAAAATTGGCTAATACACATGTACAAAGGGGGATTTTGGCATGTATTTGACTGTCACACAATTATCTGAATTTGATTGTTTATTTTGATCAATTGACTGTATTTGTTCTGTCCTTCCTTTCAACCCAAGTTTTACGTGTATGGGCAAAGCTTTCAGAAAAGAGTCTGGGTTAAGTCCCCCAAGGCTTTTTGCAAGTCAGACTTTCTGTGTTTTCTCCTCACCTTCCCTCCCTCCCTCCCAGCAGTGAGAAGATGGGTATCCCACTGGCTGCCAACCACTGCCAGACTGACTAACCATTATGAATCTGCCAAGGCTGCCTTTGAATCTCTCTGAAGCAATGCTACTTAATAAGCACCCTCTATTTTATAACTGCTTAGCTATTCCTTCCTCCTTATTTTAAAAGCTCCTGAAAACAGAGCTCATCCACAAAAGCTTTCCTTGATGACTATGGAAGACGTGCCCTCATTCCATTTGAACTATCTAAAAAGGCTTGCTGTCTACTTAAAGATTGGCTTAATGTTCCAATTCTGCCACCTGTGCCACATTTCTAAGTCTGCTGACAATAGGGACCAGGTCTATTCAACTTTTAAAGAAACCATCCTTGATATGTTGACTTCTGCAATAAAGCTTTTCCATAAAAATGAAGAGAAAAATAAAGACTGTTTTTATTTCAACTGTGGTGACTTAATTATGTGTTTTTTATTTTAAGATGCCTCAAATTCATTTTTGAAAATGTACATTTACATATAAAAAGCTTAGGTAAATTCATTAATGACATAAATTTCCCCCTGCCAATATCTCTGAGATTCGAAATCCTTTATGCCTCAGGTTTCTGAAATCTTAATCCTGGTTCTTTCTCTTTGTAAGAATGGGCAACAGATTACTCCAGGGGAGTAATAAAGCTTGATAACTTCATTTCATTTTATTATATTTGTTTATCTCAAGAGGATGTTGACTGAAGGGGGGAAAGTTATTTGTAATAGTAGCTGATTGTGCTGCACAGTTCAATTCACAGCAGGATTTTCTTTTGAGATGATTAAAATGCCTGTGATGAAGAAGTGGATTTAAAAAAGTAAACAAAAATATCTTTTAATCAAAAGTACTTAAGATATCTTTCACAAAGGAGAAAAAGGAGACCAATTTACTGAAATCAAAGTAATTCCTTGTTTAATAAAAATTCTTATTTCGAAGCATTCAACAACTCCTTTTGTAGTTCCCTGAACTTGTCATCACTCTCTCTCTCCTCTTTCTGTGTAATTACATAGCTTCTTCTATTTCTGGAGGTCAGTTTATTCTCATTTCACTTCTACAGGCTTGTGTTAGGAATCAAATAGGTAAGAATAAGAAAACAAAATCAAGGACTTAATCTCTATATACATAGATACACATAAATTAATCTTTCCCCAGCCAGGTCACATAACCAGGTTGCAAACTAGGTCTCCAGTCAGGTCTGTGGCTGGAGGCAGGTGAAACGCAACCATACATTGATGCCTCTCTCCCTCTCTGCCTCTCTCCCTTCCCCTCTTTCTAAAAAATAATGAAATAAAATCTTAAGAAAAAATTAATCTTATTTTCTTGGGGTTTTGAATACAGCATCATTGACTTTCAGTCATGTTGGGGAATCTTCCTGATCAAAGGGATTAGCAGAAAGATGACTGATTTTAGATTTAGAACTACATCTGAATATCACCTTATAAGCTTTGTATGAACTTCAGACAAATTATTTAAACTCTGAGTCTTGCTTAGTTCATCATCTCTAAAATGGGCATGATACTGGTTTAACACACTTCATAGGGTTGTTGTACCAAAGTATGTAAGAGGATCATGCAGCCATTAAGTGCAGTATAAATATGTTATTGTTGTCACTATCATTTTGCATGGAGGAACATCAAGGCTAGTCAGCAAGGTTAAGTATTTTCCTTAAGGATACAAAATTTGTTTGTAATAGAGCAGGAACTAAGAATCTGAGTGTCCAAATTCTTAGTTTTAATTATTTTCCATCAACTCTTTCTGAAGAGTTAACCTGTCAGAACTGTGTTTTCTTCTCTCATTCTATGTGACTGGGTTTCACTGACCAATAAGTAGGCAAAAGTTTAAATCGTACCTTTCTTTGCAAGTTTGGATTGGACTTGAGGTGCATGTTAACTTCCTGAATTCAGAGGAAAGACACAGAGAGTTCACAGGTGCCACTTCCCTTTTGCAGACTACTTAATTGCTTGCAGGAGCTTGGCTGCCTTTTTCAAGATGGGACATGTTTTTGTATCTGGGGAACTCACCTCCACCCTGGCTTCTCCACTGCAGTAGTTGGTAGCAGTTGATGTGTAGAAGCTTGTCATGTGGTATTGGACTGCACATCTCCCAAATACCCAATACAATTCTTAACCTGGAAAATCATCACAGCTGGGGTCTTCCAGAGCATCTACTTGAGGTGAAGGCATTGAATGGAAATAAAGTGTCCTTTTTACCAGATGAGCAAGAAAATGTCCTCTTTAAGCGATGTTCTGGCCTCTTCTGGGCTTGGTAAGTGGGAGGAGTGAGGAGACCTGTGCCAGAGAGCCTTGGAACCCAAAGAAGGAAGTTTACTTTATGCATCAATGAAGTGGAAAACGTGTTCCACAGACACAAAGTGGGTAGGACTGAAGGTGATTTTGGCAATAGAGACAAGTATTTCAACTATGTACTGCTTGTTACCATTTTAGATTTCTATCAGCTGTGTCCTTAAAAGCTGGAGGATATCAAAACAGAAATAAAGGGCTGCTTTGGAAAAAGTGTAGTTCCGAAATTAAAGCTATAGGTGATAAAGTGAAGGTTCAAGTACAATTTGTTGAACCTGACAAATCAAGTGATTTTTCAGCTAGAAACAAGGCCAGGAAAAGATACGTTTTGAGAGTTATCATCACTCCTTTCTCAAACATCTACCTACAAGATTGCTGTATCAAGTGCCACACCAAGAAGGAGTAATATTTTCTGAGGCTGAAAACTTCCGTCAGATTAATGAAGGAAGCTGACAGGCATCTAAGAGTAACAAGGAAAGGGAAATGTTGGATATGGCAGCTGAAAGTGTGTGTGTGTGTGTGTGTGTGTGTGTGTGTGTGTGTATGTGTTATGTGTAGTAAATAACTTGCAGGAAAAGCACAAATTCTCTTTTCCTTCACTACAGCATGTACGTGGGGAAGGTGGTGGTGGGGAGAATGCCTTGATTTGACCATAGTTGTGGAGTAGAGAGTTCTTGAACTTTAGAACCAGAGCAGCCTCGGTTGATACCTCAGTTCTGCTTCTTACTGGCAGGGGTGAGGCTTGTAAAGAATAAAGCATCGTTTGGGACTATCTGCAACTGAAAACACAGAACACCCAAACAAGCATGGCTTAAGCAATAAAGCCATTCAATCATATCATATAAAAAGAAGTCTGAAGGTAAGCTATTGAAGGGCTGATATAGCAGCTTGACAATGTCTTCAAAGGCCCAACCTTTTTCTTTTCTTTTCCTTTGCTATCATTAGTATGTTGGCTTTTTATGATCAGGCTGGTTAAGTCATGCCCCCCAGGTGGCCACCTTAGCTCAAAACTATGCCTCACATAGTCATAGCCATAGCAGGAAAGCAACATGTGGGGGGTCATCGGAAATCTCCTCACAAGGTTTTATTTTTTATGTAGAAAGACACTCTTTCCCAAAAGTTGTCTGGCTCACTTCCCTTTATGTCCCAAGGGACAGTATTGGGTCATATCTGGTTCCTTCAACTAATGATTTAGTGTGAGAATAACGTTAAGACCTATCTTCTCTGCTGAAATTTGTTAGCAACTTTGTCTGTTGTAAGTAATATATCTTACAGGGTAGTAGTAAGCATTAGAAATAATATGTAGAAGCTGTTACTACCTTGCTTGGCTCATCTCAGGCACATGTTAAATGATTATTATTACAATTTTTTTTATTATTATTAGCACTTTTTCTGTAGTCTTTTATTTTCCTGTGAACATTTGAATATAGTTGAATATAAGTATCCCTATGTATATAAAACTTTGGGCCTTTTATTTCATTATATCTGTAGTATAACCATTTCTCAGTATTCCTACAGAATCTCAATAATATTACTTTTAAAATATAATGAAGAAGGTAAAAGACATATATACTGAAACTATAAGACATTAATGAAAGAACTAAAGAAGACAGAAAATAGAAAGGTATTTCATTGTCATAATAGGAAGAATTAATGTTGTTAAAATGTCCATATTACCCAAAGCAATTTACAAATTCAATGCAATCTCTCTCAAAATTCCAATAGCATTTTTCACAGAATTAGAACAAATAAAATTTGTATGGAACCACAAAAGACCCCAATTAGCCAAGGTAATCTTGAGAAAGAGCAAAGTTGGAGGTATTATGCTCTCTGATTTCAAATTATATTATAAGGTTATAGTAAGAGAAACAGTATGGTATTGGCATAAAAAGCAGACACATAGGTCAATGGAACAGAGAGCCCAGGAACAAACCCACACATACAAGGGCAATTAATTTATGACAAAGGAGTCAAGAATGTACAATGGAGAAAGGGCAGTCTCTTTAATAAATGGTATTGGGAAAATTGGATAGATACAAAAGAAAGTAACCTGACCACCATCTTACATAATACACAAAAATTAACTTAGACTGGATTAAAGACCTGAATGCAAAACTTGAAACAATAGTTTTGCTTTGTTTTAAATTTTGCTATTAAATCTTTGTACCTGACTCCAAAGGCAAAGGCAACAAAAAAAATAAACAAGTGGGAATCATCAAACTAGAAAGCTTCTGCACAGCAAAGAAACTCATCAAGAAAATGAAAAGACAACCTACTGAATGAGAGAAAATATTTGTAAATCAGATATCAAATGAGGGGTTAATATCCAAAATATATGAGAAGCTCGAGCAACTCAACAGTAAAAATAAATCTAAGTAAAAAATGGATATAAGGTGCAATGATAGCCAACAGGCACGTGAAAAGATGTTCAACATCTTTGATCACTGATTATAAGGAAAAAACCGGTGCAGCCACTATGGAAAATAGTATGACATTTCCTCAAAAAATGAAAGTAGAATTACCATATGATCCAGGTATATTTGTCCCCCACCCCAAATGAAATTGCTAATTTGAAAAGGTATATGTACTTGCATGTTCATTGCAGCATTATTTACAATAGCCAGGATATGGACACAACCTGAGTATCCATTGACAGAAGATGTGGTAAGTATGTATGAGGCCTGTCTAGGAAAAGTCTGACCATTATTAATATAATGATAAAGGTTTGCATGACATCGATGTGACCTGGTAGCCAAGGAAGGTGGACTGGAATGTGCTTGAGTGAGCAAAAGTGACTTCACTGTACTAGTCAGTGGGAGGCGCTGTTGAGTAAGTGTGTACTGTGTGGCCATCGAATTCAAAATGACTGAGTGAGTAGAGCAATGAATTTGCATTAGATTTTTCATTAGGCTTGAAAATTCCTCTGCAGAAACTATTCGAATGATTCAGAAGGCAGCAGGTATGAGCTGATTGGTGCTTCATCATAACAGTGTTGCCCGCTCATGCATCATGTCTCATGCAGAGTTTTTTTGTGAAACATCAAATCACCCAGGTGATTCAGCCCCTCTATAGCCCAGATTTGGTGTTCTGTGACTTCTGGCTTTTCCCAAAACTGTAATCACCTTTGATTGAAAGGGAAGAGATTTCAGACCCTTGATGAGATTTAGGAAAATATGATGGGGGAGCTGATAGCAATTGGGAGAACTGTGTGAGGTCCCAAGGTGCCTACTTTGAAGGGAACTGAGGCATCATTGCCCTCCGTATAATGTTTCTTGAATCTTGTATCTTCTTCAATAAATGCCTTTACTTTTCATATTACATGGCTGGATACCTTCTGGACAAACCTCATATACACAATTGAATGATATTCAGCCATGAAAAAGAAGGTAATCCTGCCATTTGTGACAACATGAATGGATCTTGAAGGTGTTATCCCAAGTGAAATAAGTCAGAGAAAGACAATATGATTTTACTTATATGTGGAATCAAAACAACAGAACAAACGAGTAAAGAAGACCAAATCGAACCAAACTCACAGATGAGAACAGATTGGATTGGTGATTATCAGAATCGAAGAGGGTGGGGGATGGGTGAAATGCATGAAGGGGGTCAATTGTCTGATGATGAATGGTGAATGGACTTATTGTAATGATTATATTGTAGTGTCTACAAAGGTCAAATTAATATGTATACATGAACTACTGTAATGTTGTATACCCATTTTACCTCAATAATAAGTAATATGAATACAGGAAGAAAAAATCACAAATCCATAATTAATATTAATATAAATCAAATAATACAAAGTATTGAACATAATAATTTCTAAGCAATGCCTAAATTTAATCATGTTAGTTTGATGTTATCAATTAGGTAATAACTTAATAAATTATTTTTAAAAATCCTGCTAAGTGTTTCTTATTTAAAACATTATAGCCACATGGGCAAACAATCCAGGATCTATGAGGCCATTTAGTAACCCTGGTCTGCATTCCCAGAGTTATCACACTGAAACTAGTTCAGACCCATTCCAGAAAAGGTGATTGCTTCATTATAAACCCGTGGGTAACCTAGAAAGTCCCAGGGAGAGACTCGTTTGATTCTGGGTTCATTAAGCAGCTGAGGGAGGAATTGTGAAATACGTTCACTATTTTATTTTTTCCTGTGGGAGCCATAGCCTGAGGGTAGCTGAAGAAATCAGGTTGTCAGGAAACTGATTTTGGGCTAGGGTTGCCTGACTCTCTTGGCATATAATTAATTGACCATGCTCAACAGCTCTGAGCCAGCCAGGCATTTCCAACTGTTCAGTGAGGAAACATAGATCAAGATATAACTCCATGTCTGGCACATAGTAAGCCTTATCATAATAATGATAATAACCAAGCCATAGGGATTTTTGGGTGAGTTGGACTTTGAACTTCTGGTAGCAAGGAGTCAAACCTGAGTTTAAGTCGTATTTCCAGCTGGAACAGGTCTGGTGAGCCCTGTCCTAGTCTCAGTGAGGCACTGAGAAGATAGCTGAAGAAGTTGTGGAAAGAGAGCCAGGCACTTGAGTATGATGCATGAGCAGTGCTTCCCAAGGAAGTGAATTGCAGTTCCCTGAGTTTTGGGAGAAAACATCTAGTACAACCTCACTCTCTTTTCCTATGGTCTTACTCAAATAAATTGTTCCAGGGAATGGACTAGCAGAATAATGGAGATTATTGTGGACTGACTTGGAATATCTATAGGCTATGGTCCATTAAAATAAACAAATTTCAAGCAATATATAAAGTAAGGTCATTATTTATGAAAGTGAGTACAAGAAAAAAATAATTCAGTCCTTTTTTTCCCCAATTATTTGTCCTTCAGGTCTCTTCTCTTTTCCCTTCTCCTTTCCAAGGTGTTGAGTGGCTGTAGAGGCACCTGCCAGGTTCTGTGGTGAAGAAGGACCACTCTTGAGTCCTTGTTGGAATGTATAGAGATAATGTCCCTTATTTTTCTGGTCTCTGCTCATCCTAACTGGCATCCTGGCCCAACTCACAGCTGGTGAACTCTTGATCTTTCTTTCCTGGGCTTACACAGTGCCCTGTGGTCCCCCTGGTGTGTTGAGTTCTGAAGGCCTCCTTGAAGTCTGACTGTGACTCCAAATTGGTCCCCAGTTAGGGGTACCTACTCTTCATCTCCTAGCCAAGGTCATTTGGCCCTGTTAAGACAACTACCAAGGGGATGGATGTAATACAACAACAATAAAAAAATAAAAATAAAAAAAACAACTACCATATGTTTGCCAGCCAGCAGCATTTACTTTTCAAGGTCAAATGAAAACTTCTGAATTTTTGAGGTAGCATCCATATCCCATGGCAGCAGAGGGAGACTCTGAACTCAGGGTTTCCTTTAGCTTCAACCATACTGCAATCATCAGAAGGTTTCCTTTCAGAATCCTTTTAGTAAAGGGAAAAGTTTCTCGTACTCTGCCCTCAGCTTTCTTCACAAGCTAATACATCTATTTCTCCAGAGTTTTTACTAGGAGTGAAATGATCATTATACACATCTTTAACATTTGTTCTTCCTATAACCATAAATGTCTATACAATCTTTTACAATCCTTGGACGAGAAGCAACTGCCTTTCTACTTCCTTTGTATTGTGAGATTGTTCAGTAAAGCATGTAAAAAGCTCATGATCTAGGGCACCTAGGTTGAGTACTAAAGGAGGCTAAATTTTTTTAAAATTTAATTTTATTGTTGTTGTATTACATCCATCCCGTTTTTGCTCCCCTCTGTTTCCCTCCCCACTCACCATTCCCCCAAAGTCAATCCCACCTGTTGTCCATGAATTTTTTAAAGTTCTTTTCTTTGCCAGCAATAAAGCCTGCCATCAAGAATACTGTATTTTATCAATTTGAAAATGCCATGATTATAAATTGCACTATTATTTTGTATACTATTAAGACCATGGCACAATGCCTTAATAATAGTTCTGTGGAAGGCATGAATTGATCATTCCAGGTTCTTGTTGAAGTGAAATCTCCTTTATCTACTTGGGGGACTTGAATTCTCTTGCCTTGATTGTATCCACAATGCTTGGCAACAGTGGGCACTTCTTTAGCAAACACGTAAGCAAAAATAATGTAACATCATTTTAATGCCTGACAGTATCTTCTTTTTATAGGTCCATTAGAGCACTTGGTTGTTATTTTGCAACAAAATAAGAATTACAATCATTTATCCAGCTAAAATATTTGCTTTCCTTATATCAAATTACATTCCATTTCTTTGTTTCTGTCTTTCTGTATATGCAATTATTTTTTTATACGGTGACAAATCACTGTGTAATCTTCTTTGAATACAATTTAAGTTTCAATTAAACTTAACCTGAAGGATGATTAGATGTGGGGAGCAAATAGATCATAAGTTGAGTCTTGAGATTCTCTTCATGGGTGGCTACTGGGAGCAGAGGCCATACTGAGGTATCCTACCTGGCTTGTTGGGAAGCAGAAGCCCTGGCAGTAAACATCTCTAAAAAAAACCAAAGACAAAAGAAGAGAAGAGGAAAACCAAAGGCATTCACATGGAAGCTGCCTGCACCACTCTTACTTCCGTCTTCCTATAAAGCTAAGCCTGAATGCCCTGCCTGCAACAAACTTTCCCCGATCCAAACAGAGATTAGGTTAGGTCTTCTGTTATGTTCTTTTTTATTTTTATTTTGATTTTTATAGCACTTATCATAGTTAAAAAAGAGTGACTAGTTTAACCATATATCTTCTTCGTAGAAAGGAAACTTCACAAGGATCTGTTTGGTTCATCATTGGATCTTTCTGCCTAGCACAGTACCTGGTATGCAGTAGGCATTTAGTATATATGTACTGAAAGGAAGGAGGGAAGAAAGAAAAAGGCAAGGAAATAATGTAATTATTAGAGTTTCCAATAAATAATTGATTGGGGCCGAGCATATAGAATGTGACTTCTCAGGTTCAAGAGTCCTGCAATAGCAGGGAAGGACTAAAATCTTTGCCTTGAAGTTTTCAGATGCTGTGTCCAGATGAGGAATGAGAATCTGTCACACTCGCTGATGATATATCTGTACTGGGGCAGATGGGCTTGTCCCTACTCCTTGTTAGTGTGTTTAGAGGTCCTTTTTGTTGTAACTAGGGAATTACGAAGGAGCAGCCTTGGCTTCGGCAGAGGTGTGCTTAAACACTTGTCCTATTTCCCAGGAGGGTGAATTGTTGATGTCTCAATGCAGATACCAGTCTAAACAGATACCTAAAACAAACAAACAAACACACAAATGAAAGTTCTTCACATGGTCTTATACTTTATGCTTATCAAATCAGTTCATAGGAATAAGAACACTGCAAAAATTCCTACTTAATTGTGGTAAGTAGAATAATGGCCATGTTCTAATCTCCAGAACCTGTGAATATGTTACCTGATACAGAAAATGGGACTTTGCAGATGTAATTAAGTTAAGGACCTTGAGGTGAGAGATTATCTTGGATTATCCAGGTGGACCCAATGTAATCACCTGGGACCTTAAAAGAGGAGAACCTTTCCTGGCTGTGGGCAGGAGACATGACTACAGAAGGATGATCAGAGAAATGCAACATGGCTGGCTTTAAAGATGGAGAAAAGATAAGACAAAAATTGTGAACAGTTTTTAGAAGCTGGAAAAGACAAAGAAAGGATTACTCTGTGAAGCCTCCAGAAAGATATGCATCCTATTGCCACCTTGATTTTAGCCCAGTGGGACATGTATTGAATTCTAACCTACAAACCCATAAGGTAATAAATTTGTGTTATTTAACCACCAATTTTTAGTAATTTATTACAGCAGCAATAGAATACAAATACAACAATGCTCTACAATTAATAATTTCACTCTAAGGTACTGTATAAAACCATACACACTTCAAGATTCTTACACCTGTTAAGTCTTTCTTGTTACAAGACCAAAGATTCTACCAGGGTCCCTCAAGAACTAACTCCTAGACCTGGTAAAATTTAGATGCTCCAGGAAGTTACCACCCCAAAGAGTGACCTTTCACCCAGAGGGGATGGGTAGATTAAAGCCTCAATTTCCCTGTTCTCTGATGGGATATTTTGAGGCATGGTTCATATGGTTTCCCAGGGGGTCCCAGGTGGGGTTGAGCCCCAGTTGCCCACAGCAGTGAGGCTTCCCTATTTTTCTGATTCGTAGAATTCGGGAGAATTGAGCTGGGGAGCCATGAGAGAAGGATGGAGAACCGCACACTTGAATGCTACATTTGGAAAGGCCAGGTATTTTCTGGTGTAGGGAAACTCAAGGGTAACCCCAGGGCAGAGGCCTTTCTGAGTAATCTCAGGAATGTTGATGCATTTGGTTGCCAGGAGGTACTTGACTAAGATCTTCAACCACAGTAAACCCTAGCAGCAGGCCCAGGCTACAAACCCCCTGAGGGTCCCTCAGCTCCAACCCTTACTGACGTGCTTTGGGAGTCAACTGGTAGAGGAAAGGAGGAAGGGCCTTCCAGGCAGAGTGAACAGTATTTGGAAAGGCCTGGTGGCCAGACATGCTGGGGAAGATTTATAGTTCTATTTATCTGGAAAAGGAGGCTTAGGATGAGGAGTGGAAAATAAAGTGTGGAAAATCCACACTGAAATGTTTATAATAACTCTAGTGTGTTGAGTATTGACTATGTATAGGCACCAGGGCAAGGATTTTAAGGGTGATTGCATTTTGTTCTTCTGACACTGTCAGTCATTTGCTTTTTGCTCTTAAATCTATTCCCTCCCCACGCCTGGCTCTGTTCAGTATCAGAGGAGACCACAGTTCCCAGGTCTTTGCCAACTGGTTGCCAGTGCAAGTGATCAAAAGAAGACACTTGTAGCGGGGTGCATGGGGCGGGGGGAGAAGTCAGGGTATTTCTCCCTCTGCCTTTCTCTCATATTTAGAGCAGCTGCATCTTCTCTCTGGCCCCTGCTCCGCTGTTCTGCTTGCTGGTCCAACTCCTGCCAGGGAGGCTCGCCCGTGTCTTGCCAGGTGGGCCTGGCTCCTATACTCCGGAACTACTTCCTCCAGTCCTGGGAGTGGTAATGACTTTCTATTGTTATGAATGTCTGGGTTGCCTTACTATCTCCCCTGTGTGACTTCTCAGCCTTTCTCTCAGCTGTTTATCCCATGCACTGTTTGAAATAGAGTGGGGTCCATTTTCCTGAATGGATCCTGTCACACCTCCCAAAGAGGGCAGGCCCTAGTTAGAATCCTTCTAGGGCTGAGGAGGCTGAGGCTATGGAAAGTTAAGGGATCAGCTCTGGGTCCCGCCACTAGTGAGCCGGGAAGGCTGTGCCAGCTGCAATGTGGCCTTGGGTTCCAGGTCTTGGGTCCCAGGCCTTGGGTTTGATTCACTCAGAAGAGCCACATCCTCATAACTGCATTTTAGAAAGGATACTGGTAGGATCATTTTCTAAATGCAATGTGCTTGCTTATCTCAGCAAAACCACCCAGTTTCCACACAGACCTAAGCTGCAAAAAAGGCACAGACTACCTTGATTAATATTGTCTTTCTGTTCCTTTGATTCTCTTAATTGTGTGTTATATTTTCTTGAAGATTTAGCTAAGAATCATTTCATTAATGAAAAGTCTTCTGTGCATCAAATCCAATTATTACCACCTGACCTGTAAGCCTTTTTGATAACAGACTGTTTTCAAGTCCCTGTAGGTTCTGTGATAATCTGTAAATATGTCTTTCCTCATGGTTCTTTGGGCCAAAGAGTGTGCCAAATGTACCAAATGAACCTGCAAGATGCAAATTATTCATGAGCATGTAAGATTTACTCTACTGCATTTACACAAAGAGGCAAAATTATGTTTCAATACCTACTTATGTCCTACAGGTGTGTTTGAGTTATCAATAAGCTTAATTTTAAAAATTTAGGCTGAATTTGACAATCCTAATATGGTTTCCGATGGAAACATTGTTCTTTGATATATTTAGGTTCAGACAATTTAAAATGTCTTTTTATGCAATAAATTCTCTACATAGTAATATTCCATAGTTCTTTATTTGTATAAAACTATACTCGTACAACTTACAGACTGCCTTTTCATTTCTAGCCCTTTCTTTCTTTCATTTTTGAAGTTTTTATTCATTATTTTCAGAAAGAGGAGAAGGGAGAGAGGCAGAGAGGGAGAAAGACATCAATGTATGGTTGCCTTTCACCTGCCTCCAGCTACGGACCTGGCTGGAGACCTGGCTTGCAACCTGGTTATGTGCCCTGGCTGGGAATCGAACCAGCGACCTTTGGGTTCGCAGGCCGGTGCCTTACCCATTGTGCCACCTGCCAGGGCAGGTAAATTATTTTCTCTGGGCAAAAGAAAGCTCACGTGTAACATGGGGCTGAAAGCAAGGTCACATGATGCTGTGACCTGTCCCTTCTCTCCCTGAGGGCGGGAGGAGGCCTGGAGCCCGCTTTCTGGGCTGGGGGCAGTGCTGCTGCTTCTCCTTGCTGGCCTGCAGCTTCCCTGGGCACCAAAGCAGGGAGACTGATGATTCCTAAAGCCCTGTGTGTTATGGACCTTTCACTTTAGAGAACAGTATATAATTATAACAGTAGGACTTTCCTTGGATTGTGAACTTCAGCAGAAAAGAACACTGCATGCTCAAGAATTTTACTGTGAAGAGTACTAAGGGTATTACTGTGACTTGCACCATCTTTGGAAATTTTCCCTTTATAGGTTTCTGGTTTGGCTCCCTTTCTTGGAGGTTCCTGCCTGTGGACCTTGTCCATGTGCATGGGTACACAGGAAGGAGCGTGCAGCCCTTGCCCTGAAGCATGGCCACTGGTCCTGCCTTCCCCACGGAGGCTGTGCTGGGTCTGCGCAGGCCCAAACCACCTTCCAATGACCAAATGCCCAGCTGATCGATCTACGAAGGCTTCCTCCCATCTCACTGTTTATGGTGTAAGCTGTATCTTAGTATATCCTGATAGAATTTCTGCAAGTCGTGATGCTAGTAGGTGGATCACCAGTCTGAGGGTTTTACCTGACAGCTCTTCAGCTCCATTATTAGATCATCACACATTATTCCATTGCCATTTCTATAGTTTGAGAAAAACTAGGATGCATACTCAAAATGACCCTATCAATATCACTGAAATTGATCACTCAATGTTTAACTCACACCATAATTTCTTGAAACATGGCCTCGCGTTACTAAAACTTGCTAATTATGAGAGCTATTCATTGGCAATCAGTTCTTCTAGTGATTGTACCACGAACATTTATTTAATTCCTAATTCAATTCCATTTTGACTACCTGATTCTGAGTTTGAGGTAACTTCATAGTGGTTCTATTGCTACGAAGGTGGGCCTGTTTCAAAGCACAAACTGGAGTACCAGATTAGATTTAAATGATGGGAAAATATAGTATCAGTTATACCACCTCCCTCACTTGACATACAAACTAACTAAAAAAAAATCATACCTTTCTTTAGTGATAAAAATACAGCTCTTTTGTGAACATAGACATCTGTTTCTTTGCATGAAAATTAGAGCCAAAGGTATAGGACCCAAACTCCATTGCTACTCCTGGTTGACCCACGTGAGATTGTGCATGAGCTCCAGCTTGTGGGTGTACAGTTTGAGCATAGCAGAGGGTGACTGGATGAACCAGGACCCCTTTGTCGCATTTTGCCAGGAATAGTAACCAGGGGCTGTGGGATATGCATACAGGAAGCCTGCCTCAACTGTTATTTTCTGACACTCCATGTCATCCTCAACACCACTGTCAGTCTCAATACCACAGTCCATTTCTGTACCTCAACAGGCTGGAATAATGAAAAGTTTGGGTTTTCCAGTTAGACTTCTGAAAAAATCCCTTCTGAAAAAAATTGTTAATGTATTTGGGTCAACAGGTCCATCTGTTTCAAAACTTACACCTTCCTCACCATTGCTTAGAAGCACACAAATAAAACTGCTCTTTTTGCTATGATCTTCTTTAGAAACATTGTGCATCAATTCCTCCATTTCTTTGCCTGTAAGATTATTTTTGCTCCTGACTTTGTATTTCAAGTTCATGAATGTTTCCCTGAAGTCTGTTGCATCCACATCTGTACCAGACTGAGATGGCACTCCAGTACTTTTATGAAAGTTCTTATTATTGATTATTGTACATAAGCCGATTTTGGAATAATCCATTTTGTAACTCTCGTCCAAGGATACTCTGGAGTCCATCAATTTGCTGCCATGTATTAGCTTTGTTTCTGAATTTTAATTTTTAAAATTTTTATTTATTTTTTAAGATTTTATTTACTATTGTTAGAGAGAGGGGAAGGAAGAGAGGCAGAGAGGGAGAGAGACATCAATGTATGTCTTTCACCTTTCACCTGCCTCCAGCTACAGACCGGCTGGAAAACTAGCTTGCAACGTGGTTATGTGCCTGGCTGGGGAATCCAGCCAGTGACCTTTGGGTTCGCAGGCCGGCCCCTCATCCACTGTGCTATCAGCCAGGGCTTGTTTCTGAATTTTTAATAGACTTTGAATCCACCGAAGTTCCAGTGTTGTCCATGGATACTTTTGTTAACACACAGCCACCAGCTTGCCCTGCCCCACTTTCCTAGGGTGTCTCCAGTTTTGCTTTTTGATCCCTGCACCACTTTCCTCTTTCCTCTCCCTTCCCCCTTCCAGCTAACTGTCCAAATGCTCCCTACACCTATGACTCTGTGCCGGTTTAGTTGTTTGCTTAGTTTGTTTTGTTTAGATTTAGTTGCTGATAGTTGTGAGTTAGTTGCCATTTTAATGTTCATAGTTTTGATCTTCTTTTTCCTTAAATAAGTCCCTTTCCATTTACAAGTTATAATGGCGTGGTGATGATGAATTCCTCAGCTTTACCTTGTCTGGGAGACACTTTATCTGCCCTTCCTTTCTGAATGATTGCGTTGCTGGACAGAGTAATTTTGGTTGTAGGTTCTTGCTTTTCATCACTTTGAATACTTCTTGCCAGCCCCTTCTTGTCTGAAAAGTTTCTTTTGAGAAATCAGCTGATAATCTTATGGGAACTCCTTATAGGTAACTCTGCTTTTCTTTTGCTGCTTTTAAGATTCTTTATCTTTAACCTTTGGCATTTTAATTATGATGTCTCTTGGTGTGTTTCTCTTTGGGTCAACTTGTTTGGGATTGTGCTTCCTGGGTTGTATGTCTGTTTCCTTCATTAAATTAGGAAAGTTTTCTTTCATTAATTTTTCAAATAAATTTTCAATGTTTTGTTCTTCCTTTTCTTCTGGCACCCCTATGATTTGGATGCTGGCAGGTTTAAAGTTGCCCCAGAGGTTCCTAATCCTCTCCTCGTTTTTTTCAATTCTTGTTTCTTCTTTCTATTCCAGGTGATTGTTTATTTCTTCCTTTTGTTCCAAATTGTTGATTTGAATCCCAGTGTCCTTTCTATCACTCTTGGCTCCCTGTACATTGCCCTTTATTTCACTTTGTGTAGTCATCATTTCTTTACATTTTTGCCGTACTCTATGAATTCTCAAGCATCCTTATCACCAGTTTTTTGAATTCTGCATTTGATAGGTTGGCTACCTCCATTTCATTTAGTTCTCCCACTGGGGTTTTGTTTTGTTCTTTCATTTGGGCCATATTTCTTTGCCTCCTCAATTTGGCAGCCTTCCTGTGTTTGTTTCTGTGTATTAGGGAAAGTTGCTTTTACTCTGTCTTAATAGCATGGCCTTTGTAGCCAAGGGAACTATAAATTATATGGCATGGAGTTTTAGATAATTGCCAAAGCTGAGCCGCAGCTGTGTAGTTCTGTGGCGAGGGCTTAGAGAAGGGACAATGCCTGGCTCTTGCCCCATTTCCAGTCACTTCACCCACTTCCCATATGTGATCGGCACCCTTTCAGTTGCTGCCCTGGGGTTTGTGTAAGTTCTAAGACCATGCAGGCCCTTTAAGGGGCCAAAATCTGGCAGTTTCCTTTGCCGCCTCATGCGGGCCCTTTAAGTGGTGAAAGCCCTGCAGTTTCTTCCTCCACCTGAACCTCCATTGGTTTTACCGCTGGACGTAATGACAGCTCATCTTCCTAGTTCTGGAACCCAGGGTGGTGCAGTCTGACCTTAGGCTGGGATTGCTGGCTCCCAAGGTATCCCTCCCTATTTTTATCCACCATATGTGAATGTGGGACCGATTGTTCCGCCACCGGCACCACCACTCTTGTCCAAGCCATACTCCCCCCCACCCCCATCCCTGTCTCTGGGACTCTGCTCCTCTTACCTGTCTGGATAACATGGTTTCATTAAATCATTAGTTGTCAGACTTCCATATAGCTCAGTTTTCTGATGGTTCTAGTGGTTACTTGTTTTTGAGATCTGGTGGTAATTCTTTCTATGGTTGCACAGGAGGTGAAGTATGTCTACCTATGCCTCCACGGTGACTGGAAGTCCCAGATTCTATAGAATGATATCTTACTCTAGAGAGAACTTATTTTCTTTCTAGCATTCAGCTAGACATGGCACGAGTAACTAATCCCAGCTTACCACACTCTAATCAGGACTGAATGATTCTGATCTAGTTTTCACTTCCTGTAAGGATTGATCTATTTATGATTCCTTTTCACCCTAGAGCATAGTTCTTTGGTGTTACTCATGAAAATCTATTGTACTTACCAGAATCTCTCTACTTGGGGAACTCTGAACCCCTTTTTGTTCTCCTGGCCCTATTAGATTTTTGAAGTATGGGGGAAAAAACACTTTTCATGTACCCTGTTAGGTTAAATTCCTGGGGGCCTGTAAGTTAAAATGACAAAACATAAACTAGCAGGAGAAAAAAGTGTATTTATATGTGCAATGTGAATACTGCAGGAGTAATCAGTGATGAGTAACTTGAAGGAATAGAGTTTGGGGCTTAATACACTTAACATAGGAGAAGAAAGGGAGGGGGGAAGACAAGGCTCCTTTAGAAAGAACAAATAGATGTGTAAAGAGAACAAATGGAAGATACAAGTTTGTGGTATTTGTTTATGCAGGTGCACCTGGTCTTTCTGTCTTCTTATAGCCACTATATTCTCTGAAGAGAGGATTTATGATAGATTTACTGCTGGTCTTTATCTTAGGAATAGACCCATCCTGAAAAGGGAATTTATAGAAGCCTCATTTCTCAAAAGTTTGTTTTCAGACAGATAAGGGAAGCTCTGAGAAGGCTTCTTTCTGCATCTACTGAATCTCAAATGTATTCATCTTAAAATAACCTTTATTCCAATTACGAGGTTCTGAGTCAGTCCCCACAGAGTCCTTATTCAGCTACTCACACTCAGGTGCTGCTTTTGGAAACAGAAAATTTGGAAAAGTGTCCCCAAATGCTGTACTACTCTATCCTGGCATTCAATTTTATAATCCTGTCTAGGGAGGTCTCCAATGCCTTTCAGTATGTTATAAAAAAATATTTAATCAAGCTTTCTTAGTTGTTCTTTGTGTGTGTGTGTGCGTGTGTGTGTGTGTGCGCGCGTGTGTGTTTAAACATGGTCTACTCTGCCAACAGTTATATGAAAAGATGTCCCACTTCACTAGCTATAAGGAAAATGCAAATAAAACCCACAATGCGATACCACCTCACACATGTTGCTATCATCAGTTTGACAAGAAATATTAAGTATTGGAGAGGATGTGGACAAGAAGGAGACCTCATAAACTACTGGTGGGAATGTAAACTGTACAGCTATTTTAGAAAGCAGCATGGAGATTCCTCAGAAAATTAAGAATAGAATTACCATAAATTAAAAAACGTATGTTTGTGAAGATACACATAACACTTCTGTTTATTGCAGCGTTATTCATGGTGACCAAAACATGGCAACATCCTAAGTGTCTTTTGGTGGATGACCAATAAAGATGATATGGTGCATATAAACAATTACATGCTACTCAGCTGTAAGAAAAGATAAAGAGATGCATATTGTTTCAACAAGATTAAAGGCCATAACTGGAAAATAGTGAGAAAGGGATTACAGCCAGGCCCCTTTTTACCCTTAGAGTCTTAATATCTGCTATATTGCAAAGTTTTAAAAATGGAACTTCACCTTTGTGTTTTTCCACCATTAGCCTCATTGCACATAACCCTCCCCACAGAAAGTTGCAAATACAGTGAGGGAATTTTAAGCAAAACATCCAAACCAGAAGTATTACAGTATCTAAAGGGCAAAGAGAACAGGCAGAAAGATTGAGAACACGGGTATACTTTCAGAAAGCCCAAAAGACACAATATTTCAATAGGAAGGTTAGTGTTAACTTCAAAAAAGCAAAATTAAGTAGTTACAACGTGCACCTCAATAAAGTTGGACAAAAGGAAGTCGTTCCTCTGACAAATGTATATACTATCATGCTCAAAGACTGTTCGAAGCTTGAAAGCATAATAGAAAAAATGAAAATATTTAATGCTATAAAGAACATAATTCATTCAGAACAAAGACCTATTTAAAGGAATATCAAGTCACAACTAAGATGTACAAAGACAGTGGAAAGAATTTGTTGTATTTATGTAACAACTCTTTATTGAGCACTTGCTCTACTAAGTTCTGGGTGCTGAAGATACCACAGTGAACAAAACAGCTACAGCTGTCTCCCTTATGGAGCTTATGTAGATGACAACTCATTTAAACATACATACATGAAAGGTTAGGTGATGAGTGATTTGGTCAAAAAAGATAATAAGGAAAACATCTTTGGGGTAGTGGTGAAGTTATGTTTTATACAGGGTATTCAGGAAAGGCCTTGTCAATAATGTAGCTTTTGAACAGAGCTGAAGGAAGTAAGGATGCAAGCCAGGCGGTTAGTGAGGGGAGAACATTTTATCCTGAGATCAGTAAGTGCAGAGCTCCGTGGCGGGAGGGGGTGGGGGTGGGGGAAGCATGTGTGTGGCCTTTATGGGAACAACAGGGGAATTTACTCCTTTAATGAGGGGGATAATTACAGGACATGAGATCAGATACAAGCTACCCTTCATGTGGGACCTGGAGGTCACTGTAAGTCTTTAACTATGAGGACGATGGAAACTTTCATCGTTTTAAAGGGTTTAAAACAGAGGAAGGTCACACTCTGATTTTTGCTTTACTTGATCAGTTTTGATAGCAGTAATCAATTCGATCAGTCTTTTCAAAAAACCAACTTTTGTTTTGGTTGATTGACTCTTAGTATATGTATGTTTTCTCTTTCACTGTTTTGCTCTTATTATACTTTATTACTTCCCTTTTTTCTATTTTGTTTTCTTTGTTTCTGATTTGAAAGCTCTATTACAGATTTTTAATCTTTATTATTTTCTCATAAATGTGTTCAGGGCTAAGCATTGAGTTAGCTGCATTCTATAAGTGTGGATATATCATACTTTTATTGTTCTTCTGATCAAACTATTTTCTAATTTCACTTATAATTTCTTGCTGAATTCATTGGTTAGTCAGAAATTTGTCACTTAATTTCTGAACATTTGGAGATTTTCTAGGTAATATTCCTAGAATCAATATTCCTCTTATTGATTTCTAATTTAATTTAATGAAGTCAGAGGAAATATACTATCTGATGTAAATCCTTTGGTTATTTTTTCATGGCATCATTTTTTACAAACTGATTGGACATATATTTTATAAATAAAACCATAAGATTTAGAGATGGATTGATTGATTGATTGGTGGAGGGTGAGACAAACAAAGGAGTCAAGTCTATGAAAGTCATGTTTTATTTGTTTTTGTTTTTTTTAATTTTATTGTTGTATTACATCCATCCCCTTTTTGCTCCCCTCTGCCCCCTCCCCACCCACCCATTACCCCCAATGTTTTTGTTTTTGTTTGTTTTTTTATGGTCCTTGGCACTTTCTATGATATATCAGAATTACCTATGACTCTTTAGGTGAGAATCAGTGTTTCTAAACTTATTTGGCCATAACATTTTCAGAATATTTTGGAAAACCCTAGAGTTTAATGTTTTTAATGTTAGAACTTAGGTTTACCTTGTAAAGTTGGTTAAATCTATGAAAAAGCAAACATGAAACATAAGGTATGAATTATACTTTCTACTCAACATTACAGAATTTACATTTCTTAGTATCTACTAATTAGCTTGCATATTTTAGTTGTATGGAATATACATAGAAAACCCTTAAGTTTTGAAGATTCAAGATCTTTAACTGAAATTTTCAGAAAATGTTTTGGGAAATGTTGGCCCAACATTTAGGGAGGCTACCTACATTTAGAATAGGTCAAAAGTTCAGTGCCACAGTTATGGAAACCTCCCTTTAATGCAACTTAACTATTTCCTTCAGCTGTTCTCTTTATATTTTATTTAAATTAGTTTCCTGAATGCTAACATTTTAGATAGCCTTTTAGAAAGTGACTTCTTGATGCCAAATAACATTTTCTTTCTCACCCACAAACTGGAGCATAATAACTGATGAAACACATGTGTATTTCTTTTTTAAAAATACCTTTTCTTTAAATTTTTATTTATTTTATTAAAAATATTTTATTTATTATTTTTATTGAGAGGGGAAGGAAGGAAGGCAGAGATGGAGAGAAACATCAATGTATGGTTATCTTTTTCACCTGCCTCCAGCTGTGGACCTGGCTGGAGGCCTGGCTTGCAACTTGGTTATGTGCCCTGGCTGGGAATCAAACCAGCGACCTTTGGGTTCACAGGCTGGCACCTTTCCACTGAGCCACCAGCCAGGGCCTACATGTGTATTTGTAATTGCTGTAATTATGGTGCTTGTTTTTGGAGGAGAGCCACTGATTTGGCAGTAAAATTGTACAGCGGGAACTCTCAAGAAAAAAAAAAATTGTACAGCAATATATATATATTTTTAGTAGATAACAGACAAACACAATTTTTGTGTTTCAAGATCAAAATGTCCCTGATTCCTTGAAGCCTTCTCTTTAATCTTAATGACATGATCCAATTATTTTGACATATTGATAATTAAATATCTGTTTGCATATATCCTATGAAATGTAAAGCTTAATTGTTTACATTCTATTGAATGTAATGCCACTATTATATTTTTCTCTTAAGCCACTCAAGGGTGCTAGCTAATAACAAGTACACTGGTTAGCCTGATGGTATACACAATCACAGGCTGTTGAATTGGAAATCAATTGTTTTTGTAAATTACTTTTTTATCAAATAGGTTTTTATAGTTGTCATAGATCCATCAGAGTGAAAGCACAGGCAGCACACTGAGCTCTGTGAAAGACAGGGACTTCTGTATAATATTTAGGAAACTATGAGATGGGACCAAAAAAACCTCAGAATTTATTTATAAAAATTGTCTATTTATTCTTATGTGTTTCAACTTAAATCACCTTCAAAGTATTCTCCAGTTGATGCAATACACCTATCAAGACATTTTTTCCAGTGCTCAAAACAGTTTTTGGACTCATCAATTTTGATATCTTTTAGTGCTTCTGCCATTTTTTGTTTCACCTCTTCCACATTGGCAAAACCTTTTCCTTTGAGGACTTTTTTTCTCTCTTTTTTTAAATCAGGGGAAGCGACAACAAAAAATATCTCTCAGGGTGAGATTGGGTGGGCGGAGCACGGTATCATGCTGCCTTTGGCCAAAAACTGGTGAACAGTTAGTACAGTGTGGGCAGGTGCACTTGTAAATCACCCATCATGAAATGAGTGAACATGTTGAAAGAGTCTTCAAAATAAATTCACTGAGGCCAAGTGCAGCCTCTCACAACAACACCAACTGGCACACTGATACAGGTGGGTTCCTAGAACAGTCCCACCTAGTGGGGAAAGCTTGTACTACAAGGGCCCACCCTCCAGGAGATCATTCTGGCCTCTTTTGGGCCTCCCTTCATATAATAATCTATTGTCTTATGTTGTTATATGTTACATGATTTAATAGTATTACTCAATATATGATAATAAGCATGTTATGGCTTGGCACCTTCTGGGAACTTACTTCGTACTTTAAAACCTACATTATGCCAGAATTTGATTCTCAAGGCAACATGTAGGGCAAAAGTAAAAGAGGTTCAAAGAAATTCCTTCAAACAGTTTGCAGATGTGATGGCACACAGGCAGCATCCCCATTGCTGGCGAGCCTTTTAAAATGCAAATTCTCAGGCCTGCAGAATCAGAATTCATGGTGATACAGCCTAGGAATCTGGTTTTAATAAGCTTTCTGGGTGATTCTGATGTCTGCTCAAGTTTGAGACTCTCTGTAGGATTCTCTACCTACCCCTTCACATCTTATCTTTATGGCAAATTGGTTTGCAGGCCCAGAAATGCAGGCATCCCTATTGTCCCTGAGTCTCCAACTTGAGTGAGCATAAGAATAAATGTGAAAAAAGGGCTATATTCATGAAACATTCTTGCTATATATTATGAGCGATTTAAAGGCTTTCACCTAAAGTTCATTACTTTTTTCATCCGTGTTGCCCTTGAAGTTTAATCCTAATCTAATCTCTTATTATTATAGCAACACCATATTCATGAAATGAGTAAAGCTTTCTGGTCGTACATTGAAATACTTCTAGTTAAATTGAAGAGTGAACTAAAGATGTTTGTAATGTCAACCATAATTGTTGAAAAGTTTTCTAAAATGATTGCTCCTCAGTAGACTATATGGAAGAGACAGATACTACCTTTGATAACTTGAGATCTGAAAATGTTTTAGAAGGCTTGGTATGGGTTTCCTTGTACACTATGATTGATAAAGAATATTTACATTAATGGAGTGAATCTGTACAGATTGGGAAATATTTCAAGGATACAGCAAGTGACTTACCAAGGTGGACATCGGGGGTGGTGAGAACAGTTTGCTTAGCTGAGAATTGCTAGCTGAAGGGGATGTTTTTAAAAGCAACAACTTCTATTATTGTTTTCAAATTCTCTGCAGAAAACACACCTTCTTCTTGCCTGTACCCATGACAGACCATTCCCACTGCCTCACCCTTGTTATACCACTGGGACACAGAATAGCAGGCAGAATAATATAACAAATATCTACCTACCATCCGGCTTTGTCAAATTGTGTATTTTATGATGTTCACTTCAGATTGCTTTTTTTTTTTTTTTTTAAGATTTTTTTAGTTTATTATTTTTAGAAAGAGGGGAAGAGAGAGAGGCAGAGAGGGAGAGAGGCATCAATGTATGGTTGCTTTTCACCTGCCTCTAGCCACAGACCTGACTGGAGACCTGGCTTGCAACCTGGTTATATTGCCCTGGCTGGGAATTGAACCTGTGACCTTTGGGTTCACAGGCCAGCAGATTGCTTTTGTTATGAGAAATACAATGTTACAGGTAAAGCTGAAGTCCCTTGCCTAGGCCTCTTTCCTCTGTTCTCTCCACAGATTCAGTCACTATGTTAACTTAGTTCTCTTCATTCCTCTGCATATTTTCAAACTTTTGCTACATGTGTGTGTACCCCAAAACAATATGGTTTGTTCATACTCATAAACAATATATGTAGTATTACTTTTGCATGTTTAAAAACCTAATATAACAGTATTATAATATTTATGTCTATCTGCTGCTTATTTTTTCCTATTCAAATTTATATTTATGGTATTTATCCACCTGGATAGAAGTTGCTCTACTTCACCAATTTTCACTGCTATACCACAAATTCTCTTGTTGAGACATGTAGGCTGCTTTTCATTTCTTTTTTTAATCACAAACAATACTGCTATGAATATTTTAGTTCATGTGTTTTTGATATAATGAACACCAATTTCTCACTTGGGTGAATGAATACACAGGAAGGCAGCTGCTGTCAACATTATGGGTGTATTTAATTAGAAAGACACCACCCAAATCTGAAAGAGGATCCTAGGACATTCATCTAGGCATGATGACCATGGCCTGCTCTGCCAGGAGGTGAGCACACAATAGAGTATACAGATGTCAAATTATAAAGTTGTACACCTGCAACGTATATAATGCCATTAACTAATCTCATCCCAATGAATTTAATACAAACTAAAATAAACTTAAATATCATTTGAGATAAGACACTCATTTATGGACTTGGAAACATGTTCCCTACCGTGGTTCTTTGGGTAATGCATCTTGTCATCCACTTTATACATCCCCCTCCTATACATTTTGATCTCTTTATAATAAATCATCACAGTCATAGCAGCTAATATTTGCTAACCCTTACTATTTTCCAGGCACTCCGTGGAGTATTTTGTATGCATTTTTTTATTCCTCATAGCAATCTCAAGTATAGATGCTATACATTTTTTCCATTTTACTCTTAAGGAAATCAAAGCTTAAAACAAATTCTTGTCCAGAGGAAGTAGCCAGGATTCAAACTCCAGCTATTACAACCTAGCTCCCAAGTTCTCAACTATTGTGTGTTATTGCATTTCTCTATTACTTAATGATTCATTCTACATGGTTATTACTTCATTTCCTAATTTGCAAAAGAAAGAGATAGAGGTCTATTGTGAGAACATTATTTATGTACCACCACAGAAAAATCAAGAGAGTTTTCAATAAAAATCAGTATATTTCGATTTAAAAACTTGAATCACCAACTTGGGCTCAGGACAATGTGCTTAGCCATTTGTTATCTTTTCACCCACCTTTTCAAAGTTGTTAATATGGAAACATTCTTAAAAGGGTGGAAATGTGCTTTTTATGGATGTCTTTTACATGTTGTTTTTTGTGTACATGGAATTAATCATTTTTTAAAAAGACTTTCTTTATTATTTTTAAAGAAAGGGGGAGGGAGAGAGACAGAGAGGGAGAGAGACGTCAATGCATGTTTGCATCTGCCTCCAGCTAAGCACCTGGCTGGAGACCTGGCCGGCAACCTGGCCGGCAACCTGGTGATGTGCCCTGGCTGGGGAGTGGAACCAGTGACCTTTTAGTTCACAGGCTGGCACCTTATCCACTGTGCCTCCAGCCAGGGTAATTAATCTTTCTTATTAAAGGTTAGCATTCCAGCATAAGAATTTTTTCATTCTATAAAATCTTCATAACAATCACTTGAGTGGTTGTGTTATAGTGATTTATCTACTCATTATCCTATTGTTTTCAAAGAACATTTTCATGCATATTACTTTTCCTTCATCAAGGTTATTTTCTCAAGATAAATTCCTGAGGATAAACTACTAGGCCAAAGGGCCAATCATTACTCTGATCTCTGAGGCTGTTTAATATTAGATGCACTTAGAAATGGGAGTGCTGACTAAACAGAACCATCCAAGGTCATCAAGCATGGTCTCTCTGTGCAAATCCCTTCCTGACATTACCAATTTATTGCTAATTAGAAGTTTCTTTGCCTAATGTCTTAACTAATTGGCATTCTCTCTGGTGGTTCTCTTGGCTGATGTGGTTAGGTCTGGTGCATGACCCCACATCCATCTGAGATTTATGCTCTTTAAGTTGCTATCATGTTCAGTGTGCATTTTAACCACTGAAATAACCACCGGTTTGTTTATTCCTCTGGAAAACAATCATAGGATTTAAAAAATCTTGAGAGGATGAAATCTTGGTTAAGGGCAGAAAACCAGAACACAGAGGCATGGACACAGGGAAGTGGCATGGCCTGCTTGTGATTTTGGCCCCACTGTGCTCAGCTGATGGTGCTGCTGACCCCTGCACTAATCCGTAAAGGCTGCCCAGGTGAGCACTGAGTGAGATAGTCGTCATGACTTACTGAACTGATTTCCGGGAGAGTCTGAATAACTTAAAACTGCATTAGCTATATATGCATGCACCAAGTTATTCAAATCTTTCATTTTAATTGGAACGGCCTACTTACCCATGCGATTTTTGCTTCTGCCATTTTCAGCTTAACCAGCAGGCTTCAGACCCAGATGTGAGCTGCCCTCTCAGTGCCGCAGCGGTGGCCTGAGCTGAAGCCCTCGTGTGTCTCACCACTTATCCCCTTGCCCCGAACCTTCATAAACACTCCTGGTTCCTTAGGGAAAGCATGCAGCACTGAACTCTTGGTGGACACCGAAGCCAATTTCCCATTACATATCTATACAGTTAACTCTGGAACAACTTGGGTTTGAACTGCAGGGGCCCACTTGCTGGGCCCTTCCTACCTGTAGGTTTGCACCCAGGGATTCAAGCAACTACTGCTCTGAGACGTATTTTCTTCGCATTTGCAACTGAGCATAGAAAGTACTGTTTTGGAATCCATGGATGAAAAGAGGCTGGTGTAGTTAAGTTGTGGGGTAGTAAAAGTTATATGCAGATTTTCGACTGCGTTGGGGTTGGAGCGCCTAACCCTATATTGTTCAAGGATTGGCTGTCGTGTTAGAGGTGCCAAACTTAAGATGTTAATCAGTGATTCAACGACTTGGAATCTAGGACCCAATATCAAGTTTCTCCTAGAGATATTTTGAGTGTGGGTGGTCAGTTGTTCCCTCGTTTAGTGCAGTAAGAAAGTAAGTGTTCTGTGTTTCCCATGCTCTGCCTTCCCCCTAGCTCCCCTTTTCCCAGCCTCCCTCCGCTGGGCCTGAGCAGCTGTGGCCCTTGTTGGACAAGATGTGCAATTGCCAGTCCACCTCAGGACCTCTCAGCCCACGTTGCTCCTTTAGGACACTAGGTAGGCCCCTAGGCATGTACATCTGCAAGTGCTTGAACAAGCTTGTAGTCCTCCACCTGTGTGTCTGCAGGTCTTCTGACTACAGCACCCCACAGCGGCTCTAGTGTGGCTCTCCTTGTGTTTCCACTCTGAGCTACATGCTGCCTCCTGTGTGATCTGGAGCCAATCATTTAACTTCCCTATTGTTAGCTTCCTAATCTTTAAACTGATGGTTAATGATGCCAGCCTGACAGGGTTCTTGTAGGGATTAACTGAGATAATAATATAGGTAAAAAATATAAGCTTTGGCCTATAATAAGCATTCTATACACTCAAGCATGTATTGGTGAGAAAATGATACCCAAGGCATTATTTTATTCCATTTATGTCTTTCTTTCACTTCTTCCTTAAATCAGCTTTATGACATGGATGAGAAAACTGAGCCCCAGAGAGTTTAATAGCCCAAGATAAAGAAACCAGTAACAACGTAAAAAAAAAAAAAGCCAGGGCTGAGGTTTGAATCAATATCAGTATGATCTGAATATTTCCTCCAGTAGATCAGTATTCCATAGAATTAAGAGCTGATAAAGTATTCTTGGTTGTAATGGTTTATTTCTGGTAAATACCAATGACATAGTTTGGGTTCTCAGCCAAACGGATCAGAGGATGGCAAAAAAACAAAACAAAAAAAAGACCACCAGGTGGCGCTTGACTAAGGTTCTCCAATTACACTCACTACTTCAAACCCCTCAAGCAGCTACATCTTCAAGTGAAATAATTTGCCAGGTTCTATGTAGGTGAAGCAGCAAAAGGCAGCAGTCCATAAAATGAAGTAAACGCACTTATTTTTAAAATGAAGCCTAGTTTGTGTAGTCTATGTGGAAAAATATGGGAATAACTCTTTGGACTATTTGATGACTTCTGTTGTTAGGCACGCAATTTTTTTAATGAATGTAATTCACTTTGATGCATATTAAAATAGCATCTGGTTAGTAATTTTGATGGTAACTTTCAGTTTAATATGACTTTCATCTATTTAGTTATGATACTTGAAACTTGAGATTTATGGAAGAAATGGCAGAGAGCCATTAATTATGGTTACAAAGTGGAACAAGGGCACCTATTTATTTTCCTTGAAAGAATTGAATAAGCACACCTAAGTGTGATTAAATACAAGCAAGTATGTTGTCATTGAACACGCAGTTTACAAGTTGAACAGTCGTAAAGAGTGTTATTTTTGCTCTGTCAATCTTGGTAATTTCTGCATATTGTCAATCTACAAAATCTGTTCTTTTAGTCAATTAACCTGTAACACTTTGTGTCAATTACAATGCCAAGAACATGTATAGCCATCCCATATTTTAAACCTGTTTAGAATATTGGTGTCTTAAATTTATTTTCCCAATGGAGAAATTACCCTATATCAAAGAGTGAATCTGAAAGGAGAAGGATAAATTCTGAGTTATTAAGAAGTGAATTATTAAGTTTTTAGATCATGTGACTCCTTTTGTTTCTCATTCACTGAACAATTATGAAGTGGCACATAGCCTAATAAATAAGTGTTGAATGGGTAATAATAAATGAACGAGTGCTTCTTAGGTGCAAGGCACAAATCTAGGTGCTGTGGGAAATATAAAACAACAGATTCCATGGCCTCTAATCTCTAAGAAGTTTATGACATGGTTGGAAGACCAGCAGTGTAAAAACAACAACAGACAATGAACAAGAGAAATGACATGAGTTAAGTAACAGTCGAAAGGCATTAAAAAGTAGGTAAAGTTGTATTCCAACTGAATACAACATAGGATGAGTGTCGTGAATTTGAAAGAAGGATGGATTTCTTTGGACAGGGAAGGCTTCATGGAGGAGGAGGGATATAAGTTGGCTTTCAAAAATAGGACAATTGAAGGAAGAAGAGGGCACTTTCAATTAGCAATAATCGCGCCTCGGATAAACCTCATTGGCTACGATACTGCCACTGTGCAAAGCTAGAGGGCACTTCCAAACAGTGAAGGAATTAGAAGATGGAAAAAATGAAGTGAACAAAAGCAGTGAAAATGGGATTCCAGCGCATGAGTGCCTGCGGTGTTGGAGAAAGGAGGGATGTTAGCCAGTATACAGGTCCATGATTTTCAAATGAGGACACTCACCTCCCTGGTGGAATACTTGACGCAGCAATATAAACAGGAAGCATTTCCTCCAGTGCCAATTTCAAGTTGAAAATGTGAAGAAGAAATATTAAACATTTTAACTAGCAAATAAATGCTTCATATCAGAACAAATGTGGAAACATTAAAGAGGAGAGCTAAGAAACAGAAGCCCAGGAAGGTGTGGCTTGTCCAAAGTTGCCTAACTTGTTCGGAGCACAAGTCCAGCTGGACTGAACCATGAAGCAGGTTGTTCCTAGCTTTTGAATATCATTGTTAAGTGTTTATTTTGCTTTGGTCCTACAATTATTTTTTTAATATTACCTGACTATGCCAAAATGTGGTCAAGGAAAATAATAAAAGGAATTTGAGTAAACTTATTTTTTCCCTTCACGTCCATAGTTCTTGTAATCAGGATTAAGAGAAATGATATAAAAGCCAAAATGAGTTTGGAAATTATTTACTTATTGTAACCTTTTGTGTGTTCCCTGATGCCTATCTATTATCAGAGATAATAGAGTTGGATATAGTAAAATGTACCATAATGGTTGCTAACAGGAAGACTATGTATTTAAATCTAGGACCACGTTGGAATTTTGAGAAGAGACAACAGATTCATTTGGCAGAAAGTACTAGATAAGTACAGCCAATTCAAATACTTTTCTGGGCCCTGTGAAGAAAGCCCTCAATGTTTAATGATAACCTGGCTGAGAAGAGAGCCTTGCATCTCTGGGCTTCTTGTGTGGTGTGAGGCAAATTTCTGAAGACATTTCCAGAATGTCTTGTCAGCAGAATGCTTTTAAGAGTTGAACTAAAATCTAGTGCAAGTGACTGAAAAATGCCACGTTACTAGCATCCGAAAGAGAAGTATGGGCTTTGGTCTCAGGATTTCAAGTGACTTGGGAACTCAGTTATGGACAGATGTGACAGTCTTCTTTGAGGTACTCCTAGCACGACTTGCTCCTCAGAAGTCCTTAAAGGGTAGGGAAGAGAGCATAGTAGTGCATGCTTTGGTTTGGAATCAGAATGTGTCAGAAAACATATGCTGATGATTTGAATGAAGGTTCAGAGTGAGATCTAAGATAAGCTACTCTGCCAAGGAAACTTAGAGGGTAAAGCAGAGCCCACTCTAACCTGCATCCCCTTATCACACGAACTGGGTGGGAATGGCTCCCAAAGCTTCTAGCACTGCCTCCCCTTGTTCTGTGGGAATTTGAGCCTCTTTGTCTTAAAAATTGTGGTGAAATCTCTCGAAGGAGTCTATCACCAGTGTATTATTTTCCTGTGGCTGTTATACCAAATTACCACATACCAAGTGGCTTAAAACCACATGCATTGATTATCTGAGCATTCTGGAGGTCAGAAGTGTAAAATGGATTGGCAGAGCTCCAGGGGAGAACCGGTTTCCTTGACTTTTCCTGGTGCAGAAAGGCCACCTGCATTCCTTGCCTTGGGGGACCTCTTCTCTACCTCCAATGCCACTAGTGTAGTACCTTCAAATGCCTCCCTCTGACCTCTGCTTCCGTCATCACATCACCTACCCTTATTATGCCTTCCTCTTGCAAGACCCCTTGTGATGACACTGACTCACCCAAACAAGCCAGGATAATCTTCCCATCTCAAGCCCCTTTATTTAACCACACCTGCAAGGCCCCTTTTGCCACATAAGGTCCTGTATTCAAAGGTCCTGAGGATTAGGACATAGACATTATCAGGGGCCATTATGCAACCTACCTGTAACACTTCGCTGAGAACCAGTTCTCGTGGTTACCACTTGAGCCCTGTTCTTTTCTTCTTCCTCCACTGGGCCACTGGAATGCGGCTTCTCTTGCTGCTGATGCCTGTTTCCCTCCAATGGCAGAGCAGCAGTGGTGCTGCAGGTATCTTGGTGGGTACTGACAAGCTTGAAGACTGAGGGCAGTGATGACAGCCTTGACAGTGCTCAAGGCAACTACTGCCTTTATTGTTGCTACCCCCATCCATGTTGCCACGACTGTGAAGGGAACCAATGAGGTCGATGCATTTTAGGGTCTTCTCCATCCCCTTGGGGGTCAGAGGAGAGCTTGGAAAGAGGGGCTGCAGGGTAAGATGAATGTCAGGCACGATGCTCTATCAACAGTTACACCTCCCACTTGTCCTGAGCCAGCTCCTTTCTTTCCCCTTGGGGGCAATCTGTCCCTGCAGGCTCCTCTGTCCCTCCTGACAGTTTGCTTTCAGGCCCAGATATTTTGGAATCCTAGTATAAACACAGCTGGGACTCAGGCTGCTACATAACACATGCCTCTCTTAGGCTACCTTTCCAAGTGTTTACATTCCATGTTTGAAGAACTCTGGCTCCTTCAAGAAACCCAGGGAAAAAAAAATCAGTCCAGTCCTTAACTTTTCACACTGTCTACCTAGTCTAGGGTGAGCATCTGGATCCCATTGGAAGCCATTTGTCCCAATTTAGCACTTCCTATTAATTTTGTAAGGGATTACTATTGAAATACATAATTTAGTAACTTCAGATTTTTACAAGCTCTGTCAAATGCCATACCAAATAGGGTTGGACTGGATTTATTACTGTTGAAAAGGAAATCTTTGATTTCTCTCCTCCTAGCTACTATTGATACATTTCATCCTAGAGTGTGTGAAATTGGAGCTATAGAAAACATTTTTTTCCTCTGCCTTGATCTGGTTGGAATAAATGTTTTCACTTCATGACACAAATAGTGAAAGGCTTTTCGTGAATTTCTATGTATTATTAATGAGTTTTGTTTCTCATGATAGACCGTATATGTTGTCCTCCCAGGAAATTGAGGAATCTGAGGTCTTATACCCGCTTCAATTTGTCGAGCAGGAATCACTCACTGTTCATCGTGTTTGGGGTGGTGGACAAACCTCCGAGTCCGGAGGTTGTTGACCTCACAGAAGAGGCAGGCTGAGGAGGGGTTAGGGTTTATTCGGAGCAAGGAGTTTCCCTATGTCTCTTCAGCTACCTCAGCCTAGTGAGGAGTCTGGGGATCCTGGCTGACTCAGGAGTGTGCGTGCAGGGCTTTAAGGAGTAGTGACAGGGAGAGAGGTAAGGGACAGGTGTACTGAAGGATTCAAGGCTTGTGCAACCACGAGAAATACATGAACAGGGTGCAAGTTCTCGGGTTGCAGTTCTTCCCGGGGCCTTCTCATTGAGGGCCAAGATTCATTTTTAAATCTTATTACTTCCTCCCTTAAAACACGGTTGCCAAACAAGGTTGGGCCTACCCACGTTTAAATAGAATTCATGGTATCCTGAAAACGTGCATTTACATTCATATTTCTAGTCATACCCAACCATACTGCCAATTCATTGCTGTGTCTCGTTAACTGAAACAAAGAACACTTCTGCCACCTGCTGGGCACTCAGAGGAACTCAAAGGATTTTTCCACAGGAAGGGGGTAGCTTGATGAATTGCATTTCAAATTTACTCCAACGGTTAAGAATTTAGCCAAGTATTAAACAGATTAATTTTTGCCTTTGTGAAGGCTTGCACGCCTTTGATCACTCAGTCGTTTTAATGAACTCAATGTGCTTGTTTCCGATTTGGCCTTGAAGTCTTGGCACGTGGCTGCGGTCTGAGTGGCGGAGCATTGCTGCCTCCAGCTTGGGTTCCTCAGTTTTGGCAGGAATTGCCTTCCCACGGATGGAAGGTTTACAAAGAAAAAAAATAATAATTGTATCTGAAATTCTGCCAGGACACATCAGCATATTTCCAGGCTGCCCTCTATCGTGTAATTCTCTGAAGACTTAATATTTAAAAAAAAAATCGTGATGCACCTGCTCCTAAGGAAACTACCTTGTCATATGATAGCATGCTTTTATTAAATCAGCGAATTTTTGATTTTATTTTAGGGTTACAATGTGGGTTTCTTCCCTTAGGCTTAAGTACAGTTTGCCTCCAAGGCCACACTCCCTCCGCCTCCATCATTACCACAGATTTACCTCGGGTTTCTGATACAATCTTTACCCAGCAAGCTGAGCCTGGACCTATTTGTACCCGAAGTGATTCAGCAGCTCTGCTCTCTTTAGAGTCCTGTCTCCTCCCACACAAAGCTCTCTTCAGGCCCAGTTTGACATCATGATATTGTACCGTGGCCACGCAGGGTCAGAGAGTATAATGCGGTGATTCATTATCTGTCTCATAGCAGAAAAAGGGCATTCAGTGTTGGCTAAGGGATGATGAGCAGGAGCATGCCAGGCAACGATCAGTGGATTCTACCACTTTCTTAGGGTTGGTGTGAAACCTATCATCCTGAAAAATGGCTCCAGTAGCATATTAAGTCTTTCTTATGTGTGTTTTTAATAGTTTTCCGGTATCTGTAGGAGGGTCTTCTCTTAGCATTCCCCCTTGGTGGACTGTTTTATGGCCAGTCAACTGGAACCAGGTTTGTTGACATCAAATCCTTGAGAGAGTCTGCTTAAGTTGCTGATATTAAAATTTTGGTAGTATGCTTGGAAGGGAAAATCTACCACAGGCTTTTCCAAATTTTAGCCTCTACTTTTTTTTTTTTTTTTTTTTTACTAGTTTCTGTACCTGGTTCAGTTTCAAAAAGCTATTTGTGTTCATTCCGGAAATGAGAATCATAGAGCACTCAAGAAAAGTGGGATATTGGGCTTGCTCCATGGAATAGTTCATATCTAGAATAGTCATTCATTTCAGAGCTATTTTAAATAGCTTAGAGAGCAAACTGAAGGGTAGTGACTGAAAAACAGTAAGTTCCCGTGGATGTGGTTTTCATGTTAATGAGTTCCTTTTCAGAAAAGAAAAGAGATGGCAGCCATAATTTTTCCCTTGCTGATTAACATGCCATTTCTTACTTTCTTTGACATGCAACAATGACAATAATAATAAATGCACCTCTTACCATGTCACTCAGATCTGGTAAGTGTGCATTTAGTAAAACTTCCTTCCAACTTGACTGTCTTGCTCTGGACAGCTTGAAGGGATGATGATGTCTGTATTATCTGGGTTTTGCTAATTCCAAAATTGTGACTATTTGCTTGGGGTAAATTGAGAGGAACTTTATCTTTGCACCATTTATGAAGATATTTGCTAAGCCATTTAATATTACCAAGGGAGCTGGAATGGTACTGTGGAGAAGTGTTTTCCTGACTATTAGGATATCCAAGGTCTGTTTTCATTTTGCTACTCACTGGTTCTTGAGCCAGGCTAAGGAACCTCTTTAGCCCAAATTCCCTCACCCAAAAAGTGATTGGTATTATGATTTCTGTGGTTTCTTCCAGTTTTAGAATTTTATAATCTGATTTTGAGGAAAATTAGTCATTTTTAAGGCACTCACAATCTATAGATACCATTCTAACAAATTAATCTTCTATCTGCATTTAAATAGGCTTTGGAGCATTATGCAAGCAGTTAAAATATATACTCTATCCATTTATGCATCTCTCTTTCCTTTCTTCCCCCAACCCATACATTATGTTGGGTTATCAAGTAGACTGATTCAGCTATTCTGGAGCAGTGGTGCTAAAAGCATTTCAGAAATAATTTGACATTTGATATATGAAAAGACTTGATTGAAATAATCATCCTGAGAAAAATCAGCTTTATTGGATATTTAAAAAAATCCTCACCCAAGGATATGTTTGTTGATTTTAGAGAGAGAGGGAGAGGGAGGATAGGGGGAGAGGGGGAGAGAGAGAAATGTAAGAAACATTGGTTGGTTGCCTCCCGTAGGTGCCTTGACTAGGGATTGAACCTGCAACCTAGATATGTGCCCTGAGTGGGAATTGAACCTGCAACGTTTTGGTGTATGGGATGATGCTCCAACTAACTGAGCTACCTAGCCAGGGCTTATTAGATTTTCTTACACTTATTTTAGAGTTTAATATTGTATACACTGGAGGTAGTGGTCTGGTAACTTTTTAATTTTTAGAGCTTCTATAGGTTTAAATTGGAGAATATACCGCTATCTTGAGCTCTATTTCTAGGTCTCTAGTTACACACACACACACACACACACACACACACACACATTTATTTGACATTTATCTGCCAAGTACCTGCTGAGCACATTTCATATGTTGAGTCCTCAGGTTAACTTTGGGATATAATATGATGGATTTGGGGATTGTAGTTGTCTTCTAAATATCTGCTCTGCCCCTCTCCCACTAGGTTTTGCTCTGATTTTCAGATCTATCCCTCTTGCTAAAGTGACTTGTGGCATCTGAAAAAAGATGCTCCAATTAAAGAAAGGTCCCAATTTTTGTTAGATGGCTAGGGAAGCAACACCCCTGTTTATTGACTATGAATGAAAAAATGTGAAATCCCAGACATTCCTGGTGGCCAACCTGCCACCATAATGCAGCCAGCCTTAGAATGATGTGGATGGTCCACAAAGGACAGAGCAGGCAATGGAAAGAAGTGAGGTATTTGGTGAAATTGTTGAGCCACTTGAAGCCTTCCCTACCATAGGACTTTTCTGTTACATAAAACATGAAATTCCCTCATTTGTTTGGGTTATAGGTCTCCTAATTGACACAGATAAACATTTTCCCCATTTTACTGATGAAGAAACTGAAGCTCATAAAGGTTAATAGTAGCTGGATACACAATTCTTTTTTTTTTTAATTTTATTGTTTTTGTATTACATCCATCCCCTTTTTGCTCCCCTCTGTCCCTCTCCCCATCCACCCATTCCCCGCAAAGTCAATCCTACCTGTTGTCCATGTCCATGGTTCCTTTATACTAGGTTCTTGTCTAAGCTGCTCCCCTTTCTTGCCTCTGCCTCCCCTCACCCCCCAACCCCTTTCCCCCTGACCACTGAAGGCCTATTCACTGTATTCATATATTTGGTTCTGTTTTGCTTGTTGTTAGTTTTGTTCATTATTGTCCTGTAATGGGTGAGATCATGTGATATTTGTCCTTCACTGACTGGCTTATTTCACTAAGCATAATACTCTCCAGTTCTATCCATGTTGTTACAGAGTTCCTTCTTTCTTTCTGCTATATAGAATTCCATTGTGTAAATGTACCAAAGTTTTTTTGATCCAATCATCCACTGGTGGGCACTTAGGCTGCTTCCAGCACTTACAATTCTTTAAAAAAAACATTTAAGGTCACACGGCTGGTGAGGGAGATTTTGGGATAGGCACCCTGGCTCTCGAATTTCAAAGACCATGCACTGAACTGGTACATTATTTTTTCTCTTCAAGAAAACCTTTGTGTAATTCATACATAAGCCATTTAACATTGGTTTACCCTCTGCTTGGGTACTAAATCTAGCATCTTCAAAGTGAAGCCAGTCAGCATTTGAGAAAGGATGAGATTTGGGTTGCATGGTATAGGGGCTATGGTTTCTGCTTGCCCAACGTCTTTCCTTTCCTGCTTTCCTGCTGACATTCCCCACCCCGTCCCCACCCCACTCTCCCTGCACTCCCTACCATTGGCTATTTAGCTCAGTTGCCTGATCAGCAGGAGGTCCTAGGTGCCCGTTCTTCCTTAGGCCTAGTTGTTGTTCATGTTTTATTGCAATTCTGTGAGCTCTCCCACACCCTCTCGGCTTTGGCATTAAGTTAGTCAGACTTGGTTTCTGTTGCTTGTAGCAAAATGTCCTGGGTTGTACTGATGGTGGTTTTCATGGCTCCGTTCCTAAGGTCCTTTGTTTATACATTTGATATTGAGATAACTGGTGACCTAAAGGGACATGTGGTTCTTTTCACACACCCACCAATAAGAAGATGGTCCCAGATGATCAGTTCAACCTGCCTCTCTCAGGAGTTTTCATTTTAGTGACATTCAGAGGAATGCTTTTAAGAGGGATTTATGGAAAAATTCCAATTTATTGGAAGATACCAATTACAATGAGTAAATTGTGTACCTTTATTAATTAACATAAGTGCACTATAACTAATTATAGTGTTAGGAGTAATCTTATGTAATTACCTGTCCTCAGTCTTACTCAGGGACTGCTAAAATCTTTTCACTGCTAAAGACAAAGAACTCTAATCTTCACCTTGACCTTGGACTTTTTTCACATTGCCCTTTCCTTCAGTTTCATGGTGAAGGTGAACAATTCCCCTGTATTTTGCTGTCAGAATGCTTGGAGTTTTTATCCTGCACCTGGAGTTTGGGACCAAAGAAACCATTTCTGGGCAAAGTATGACCATGTAAGCTGAGCCCTTGGAAAATGGCAGGATTCCGAGAGCCCAGTTAGCCTTCTTGTTCACAGCATGACTTTGCTATCTTCGTGGATCTGGATAACCTCCTGCTCTCATGGAGGACTTTTTCCAGGATGCTTGATGTCCTTTCTGCCATCCAGCTTCAGTAAGGGCCAGGTTCCCCAGAGAGATTAAACCACTTGAAACCTCCTAGTGAAGGGGTTGGAGTCTCTGTTCTCTGTTTCTTTCAAAAGGTCCCTCTATGCTACAGAAATTCTTGGATGTGAACTGAAACCGAGGTGGTGTCATTGTTAGACTTGCCCCAGCAGCATCCACACTCTGAGGGTGCAAACTCCTCTTTAAGGGGTGCCAGGTGTCTGCTGTGCTTGAGCCTCTTGTCCAGGGCAGCTTGCTTCTGGCTCTTCCCCTCTGCCAGCATAGGTTTGTTTTGTCAGCTAAGTAGGTCTGATAACTGACTCTGCTAAGTCAGTTATCACCAGTCCATCCACTTTTCAGCCTCCAAAATGTACTTTAATTTCTCGTATTGTTCTTTTCCTGATAGGTTTATGTAGTTTATTCTTTCCTTACTATAATTTTCATGGCATTTGGCAGGTCGTGGAGGTAAATAAACACATTTAACCTGCCACGTACCACTGAATGTCCCTTTCAAGGTTTACTAACTACGTAAAATAGTGATGGTGATTTGGGGCTTGGAGCACAGAGAAATATAGTTTTTGTGAGGTTTTCTTTTGCCCAGGAACATTTTTCTCTGATTCTTTCACAAAGGTGGGAATTGAGTGGATTTGATTAGGGACCATGCCTGATTCTGATTCTGTTCAAGAATATTCCTAGGGGTTAGTGGTGTTATAACTAAGGGAATATACTAGGTGCCACCTCTGGGAAATAGGCTTTAGGTTGTCGAGGAAAGAAAGGGGACACACACACACACACACACACACACACACACACATTTCATTATGCTTTTGATTTTGCAGTTGGGTAAGTTCATAAAGATTCTTTTTTTTTTTAAATTTAATTTTATTGTTGTATCACATCCATCCCATTTCCCCTCTCCTTTCTCCCCTTCCTCACCCACCCATTCCCCCTAAAAGTCCATCCATACTTACTTGTTGTCCATGGATCTTCCATGCTAGTTCCTTCATAAAGATTCTTGAAGAAGAAAGCGCTGATGAGACTTTTTAGCATCAAAGTTGCTTACCATTCAAGTGCCAGTGCCTCAAAGGAGAGGGAGACAGGCATGTGAAATATTTTCATATGAAAGAAGAAAAGCCATTCGTGGTTAAAGGACAACAGGAAAAAAGGAGAAACAAAGTAAAATAGGATTTTTAGATCCTAGAAAAAGCTTCAAACAAAAGCTCTGTCACCTGGAGAGTTCCAAGTTCTCTGGTGAGGATATGAGAACTTCTCTGGCAGTATGGGTTAGAGTTCTGAGAGGAAAAGAATGAGCCAGGCTTTTGTTATTATAACAAAAAGCCAAAGATCTGAAACTGGTCTCTTTAAAAATATATATTTTTTAACATTTTAAACTCTGAAGCTTGCATGTAATTGATGTCAGAAAGCACTTGACATTAGCTGGTTGAATTACCCCACAGTAAGAAACAAATCTGCCAAACAAAAGACATATGCACCCCCCATGGTTATTAATTTTTCCCTAATTCAACCCCAGCCTCGTTTCCAGCATGAAAGCTATCTGGCTCTTACTTGGACCAGAGCAATTTTAAACCTCAGTATTAGGTTTTGAAGGTGTCATTTCTCAAGGGAGGAACAAAAGTAATAGATTGTAAAACAGAGCCTAACAGCAGAGTTTGAGAGCGGCAGTGAGTGGGAGGGATGTGTGACATCTGAAGGTTGGGGAGTGGAGTATGAAAAGCAATAGGACATTTTTGGAGAAAATTTCTCATTGGACAAGCTCCAAAAGCAACAAAAAGTTCATTCAGTGACTTGAGGCGAATTCATTAGGAAAGATTTGGGTGTGAGGAACAGCCCCAGGGAGCTGACCTGGGTCTGTACATCCAAAAAATGACGATGCCCAGTTCAAGGAGATTTTGGTGAGTGGGAGATCCAGGGATCATTAAATGGAAAAGAAGAATTAGCTTCAAAGTACAAAGGAATTTTATAGATTTTGGACTACTCCCTATCTCATGGGGAGTTTCAAGTTTTGTGGTGAGTAAGAACTTCTCTGACAATAACATAAACAACTCAAAGAAGAAAAAACTAATCAAATAACTATAGCCAAACTTAAGGGAAACAGTAGGGGGTAGTGCTTTAGACCTTGTTTCTCCCTTTTTAGTCATGTGATTTGAGGCAAGTAAATTATTTTTTCCTGAGCCTCAGCTTTCTTATCTTCAAAAGTGTATTTTGCAGTTAATAAAATGTATTTCATAGGGCTAGTCTGAAGAGTCTGTGAGAAACCATTAATCACTTAGCAAGGGCATGGTGTAAATGGTAGCTGCTACAACCACCACGTGGCATCATCTTCACTGTAGCTGAGCTGGGTTGCTGTCAGCAAAGGGTTCATGCTCCTCTTCCAAATAGAACTGTGTCTAGAAAGTGGCTACTCCAATAGGAACTACATTACCCAACCACCCTTGCATTCAAGTGGGACCATGTGACTGAGTTCTGGACAATGGAAAGCCAGGCTTGGTTCATAACCACCTCCTGGGGGATCTGCATTCACTCTTTCTTCCTCTCAGTTTGTCAGAGACTAGGATGACCTTGGGAACCATGTATTAAAGATGGCTGAGTCTTTGTGGGTCTGGCTTTTGAATGATTGCATGCAACAGAGATTTCAGGGTTTATCTGTGACAGCCGTTAGTGTTACCTTAGTAACACAAATAACATCACCATCACTCAGGATCTCGCAAGCCTGGTCAAGTTTTGGAAAAACCCACCATGAAAAATCAGCTTTGGAGAAACCAGCCAGGAAGAATCTTACCTTACCAGTTCCCAGGATGGTCAAGAAGGAGCTGTGGTTCAGCCTGAAAACCAAACTATGGCTGATCCATGCATTTGAAAATTCCACATCACATTCAGTGTTTTATCATGAAATTTATTTACACGTCGTAAACTGCTAACTGGACATTTGTCTAGTGGGCCTGTCACTCCAGACAAACTCAAGCACAGGGTAGTGAGAGGCAAGGCCAGGGCCCTTGCAGGAGAAAGCCCAATTTCCTTGGGTATTGGAGCACTCGTTGCTAGTGACTAATGCCAGGGGGACTTGGATTTTGGAGTCCTCTCTGACTGGTTTAACTTCACAGTACTACAACCTTTCTGCTACTTTGTGGAGGGTTCACCTTCTCTCTAAACTGAGCAACTTTTAAAAGTTGTTAAGTGTGCAGATTCTATAGCTAGGATCTAGCTAGGTTGGATTATTTCAAGGAAATTCAGTGGCTAGGAAGACCAAACCATTCAAAGTATTATATTGCTTTTTCTTCTTGTGATTTTTAACAACTATTTTCTACTTATTACTTTCTGAGAAAAAAGCCAAAAAACACCAAAAGTAAGGCTATTTTATAGCGCCAACTGCCCAATTATCTTCCTGCATAGTCTGGTCCATGTAACAGAACAATCTGAAATTGTTCCCTAGGTGGGAGTGGGTGGTGTTCTCTAACCTTCATTTGGGGAATGGTGGTGAGGATGTGGAAAGTGGGTGGTAAGACAGGGAATACCTGAAACTGTGCCAAAGAATTGTGGCATGGCTGGAAGCCTTGGAGTTTTCTCAAACTCCATCATTACTAGTTTCTCATTTTCCCATCCCTCTCCCCCAAATCTACTCCACTATTCTGTTCTTTTGAGCTTGTATGATGCTGGTTTCAATAGCAAAGTCATATAACTGGTTGGGAGGCAAGCAATGGTATGGAAATTGTGTATAAGGGCTCCCACTATCTGGGTCTAAACTTAGTCAGTTTGAGGTGGAGATTACCAAGAGCTGTGGTCAGGATACTGGAAGATTAAAGAATCAGGAAATGAGCCTGTGATGCCCCAACTTAAGGTTCATACCTCTTAAGGTATGAACATCAAAAAAGCCAACGAATTCAGGTCAAAATGGAGGCATAGGTAGACATGCTGCATCACTCTCCACAACTGAGAGGGGATACATCTGCCTCAAAACTAGAGCCAACTAGGATTCCAGAAAACCAAGTTTTACAGAAATCCAACAAAGATACAGAGAAGAAATACTCATCCAGACAGACAGAAGAGGGTGGAGCTGGGACAGAGAGGATACAGTATGGCTGCACAGTTTGGCAGCACAGCAATTGTGGTGGGATGATGGTTGGCTGGTGGAAAGCACATTTAAAAAAAAAGTAGGGACACCTGGGGAGGGCTGCTGGCACCAGACCAGACCATGCAGCTTATGGTTCCTATGCCAGGGGAGAAAATAAAGCCTCATTGCATCTGAACTGAAAATCAATGAGGGTTGGGGTGAAGGAAGAAACTGCTGGTCTCACAGGAGAGTCCATTTGTTTAAAGGTCCCCACAGTCCTCGAATGTCCACAGACTCACCCACTCCAGGAACCACAGCCAAGGCAACAGCTAGAGAGTCACCAGTCCCATATGGGAAGCAGGAGAAGTGTTTGGAAAAGGGGCGAGTGCTGAGCAACCAGCATTGTTCCTTCTCAGACCCCTGCTTCACATACAGTGCCACAACATGGTGAAATAGGTCTCCCAGAACTGATGGATACCTAAGGCTCCACCCTTGCAACAGTAATAGGTGTGACATCTCTACCTAAGACACAGAGGCAAACACAGAAGTGTGTCAAGTTGAGGAGACAGAGGAAGGCACAAAAAAAAGGAAACAAATCAAGGTTTCAGGGGGAGAACTAGGCAATGAGGAGATAGCCAACCTAACAGACACAGAATTCAAAACACTGGTGATAAATATGTTCACAGACTTGACAGATATGCTTGAGTACAGCATAAAGGAAGAAGTGAAGGCTATGCTAAGTGCAACAGAGGAAAATCCACATGAAACCAATGGTGAGGGGAAGGAATCTGGGGTTCAAATCAATGACTTGGAACATAAGGAAGAAATAAACAATCAACCGTTACAGAAAGAGGAAACAAGAATTGAAAAAAATGAGAGGCTTCGAAACCTCTGGGATGACTTAAAATGTGCCAACATCCTAATCCTAGTAGTGCCAGAAGAAGAGGAAGAGCAATAAATTGGAAACTTGTGCAAAAAAAATAATGAAGGAAAACTCCCCAAATTTGCCAAAGGAAATAGACATACAAGTTCGGGAAGCACAGAGAGTCCCAAACAAGCTAGACCTAAAGAGGACCACACCAAGACACATGATAATTAAAATGCCAAAGTTAAAAGATAGAGAATCTTAAAAGTAGGAAAAGAAAAGAAGAGAGCTTTCTACAAAGGGGTTCCTATAAGACTATCAGCTGATTTCTCAAAAGAAACTTTACAGGCAAGAAGGGACTGGCAAGATGTATTCAAAGTAATGAAAAACAAGGACATACAACCAAGATTACTGTACCCAGCAAAGCTATCATTTAGAGTTTAAGGACAGATAAAGTGCTTCCCAGACAAGGTAAAGCTAAAGGAATTCATCATCACCAAGCCAGTATTATATGAAATGTTAGTGGGACTTTTTCAAGAAAAAGATAAAAACTGTGAACATTTAAATGACAATAGTCCTGGCTGGTGGCACAATAGGTAAGGCACTGGACTGTGAACCCAAAGGTTGCTGGTTCGATTCCCAATCAGGGCATATAACCAGGTTGCAAACCAGATCTCCAGCCAGGTCCTTAGCTGGAGGCAAGTGAAAGGCACACCACACATTGATGTCTCTCTCCTTTTTTGCCTCTTCCTTGGATGCTGAAATCCTTGCACACAGAAGGGAAGGGGAAGAAATGAAAGATGTTATGGGAAAGAAGGATGGGAAGAGAAGAAAAGAGGGAGGGAAGAAAGGATGTAAGTTTTGAAATGCTGTAGAGTTATTTTCTTTGTCATGCTTTCTTTTGTTCAATCTCGCCCTTATTCAACCAGCAGCACCCCTTTCCTTATGGAGAACTTAGATTGTTTTTTAAAGTATATTTTATTGATTATGCTGTTACAGTTTCCCTTGTTTACCTCTGCCTAATACTTCCCTTCCCTCTATCGATCCCCCCTCCCTTGCTCTGCTACCTTAGTTCATGACCTTGGGTTGTGCATGTAAGTTCTCTGGCTACTCCATTTCCTTTACTATTCTGAACATTCCCCTATCTATTTTGTGCCTAACAATTATGCTTCTTAATCTCTGCACCTTTTCCCCTGGGAGTTCTTAGATTGTTAAAGCAAGAATGCAAAGAAAAAGCAAATCCATGTTCAGATTTTGACTTCTAATATAAAAAGTTGTGAGTAACCCAACAAATCTTTAAACCTTGCCTTTATCAAGAGAGCAGTGTTTTCTAAATTCCAAATGCTATCTTAAAATATTAAGAGCCCAGTTTGGTGGACAATGTCAAAGTGTAGAAGAGACTGTGGATATCATATAAGGAGTACTCCTGCCAAACAAGAAGAGGAAATGGAATTTTTTTTTTTCCTGTAAGAAAACTGTGAAAGGATGGAGAATGGGGCTGGGGTTGAAAGAAAACAGAAACACATAGTTGAAGAAATAGCTAGAAATGGAGGTTAACTGTATCCTGCTTTAAAGCTATAAAGTTAATTTATAACTTTAAGAGGAGAGTGCATTTCAGGGTTCTCCCTGCATTGCCTTGGGCAAACGCAGTAGAGAATAGAGTTGGCATAACATGCTCACACAGGAGCCCTTAGACAGAGCCCCTTGTTTTCTTTGGCTTTTGTGTGGTACATGAGGGAACAGATGTTCTTATGGCTTCTCATTGTGCCCCCATCCCTGTAGGATGGTACGTGGGAAGTAACTAAAAGAGCTTGCTGGTAACCTTGCCAACTGGATGGTTGAAGCAAAGAAAGAGAGACTTTGTACATGAGGGAAGCAGGTGGCCTTCTCAGGGTGGGGACTGAATGAGAGTGGCAGCCGAAGGGAAGCCATGGTACCAGCAAGAGCTGACAGGGGGCCCATGAGCACCCTTGGAGCAGTTACCACTTACTGCCTGTGCTGAGGTTGCAGGCCTTCAGTCACGTCAGCCCAGGATGACTGCACAGGGGCAACAGAGCCCCACGTCCAGAGACATTTGGGTTAAGACAAGTTGAGCACTGAGGGGGCAGTGTATATCAGAGTGCATATCCTTTAACCAGCACCATGAGGATGTTTAAGCTTAGTCCCACTCTAAGAGATCATCATGATGTGGATGGGACAGGGTAAGGGAAGTCCTTTTAAGGCACAGAGAATCTACTCTCTTAGGGGGTTTAGGCTAGAAAAAGCTATTGAGTTAACCACAGGGTCTTTTAAATGAGAGAAGATTAACTTATCTTTAATGGGTAAATTAAAAATCCTCTCCTGGCCATCTCCTTTTCTTGACACCACCACCACTCCAACCTCATCCCCAAGGCACTGGAATTGAGGAAGATTCTGAGATTGGTAACGAACAATAAAGGAAGGTGCATTTTAGTTATAGTGTATATATTTGGGCCCCAACACATTGCTAAACAGCCCCATACCCAAGGCCCTACCTCAGGTAGTGAGGGACATATGGACACCATGTTGTCCTGTGCTGGAACCATGTACTTAAGCACACCACTTGAAATTCCTTTGGCCTGGCTTTTGTTGGTTCAGCAAATTACTTAGGGGAGGATGATCTATTGTCAAAGAGATGATTCTTGCAGGGAATGCATGTCTGGCAATCATAGCCCTCAATTTGCAGATTGTTGTGGTACCTGTGGTAATGAGGATTCTATATCTTTTTCCAATTTGAGAAAATTTCCTGGAGATTCTTGTGATGATGATGTGTGGTTCTTGACATCCAAATAAACTGATACAATTCTAACAGTATGCTGCATATTCCTGTGGTCCTGGCTGGTGTTTTGTATGATATTGCTTTACAGTTTTCAAGAGGAACTTGACATCTTGGGGTTACAAGCAAATCTGCTTTACATACCAGAGAACTTTTCCTAATATTGGTGAAAAATTTGGCTACCTTCTGGTTGTTCCTACAATGGCAATTTCCATGTACAATATCTGAACCATTCCTTCAGGGGTGAAATTTCAAGCATCCACCCATATCTTGTGGTAGTTGTGAAGAATGTTGTCCTTATGAGCACCTAGGGTCAATTCTATAGACATTCCCAAAGACACAAAGCGAAGAGATTTTATAATAACATACAGAAAGTCCTAGTTCATCAGGAATGCCTAGCAATAAGAAAAAACAATGAAAAAGGTAAATAATGTCCCATATTTAAGAAAACTTATTTTTGCTCTCCCAGTAAACTGGCTGTCTAAGGTTAAATGAAAGATGTAGAAAAATTGAAGGACAAATTGTTACGGAGTCCTTCTCTCCCAGACCTACAGTGGAAATGCCTCTGAGGAATTTGTTTTTTATTTTATTTATTATTATTTTTAAAGATGTTATTTATTATTTTTAGAGAGAGGGGTAGGGAGAGAGACATCAATGTATGGTTGCCTTTCACCTGCTTCCAGCTACGGACCTGGCTTGCAACCTGGTTATGTGCCCTGGCTGGGGAATCAAACCAGCAACCTTTGGGTTCACAAGCCAGCACCTTAGCCACTGTGCCACCAGCCAGGGCCAGGAATTTGTTTTTAAATTAACCACTAAAATACAGTAGGTTTAATCTTTTAGTAAAGTAGGCATTGTTACTGTGAGAGGGCTGAATAGATGCATCACCTGAAACTTGTACTAATGAGGAAAAAGAGTGGTGAATTTGTTCATTAACTTTCTGTTGTCTTTGCTTCCTAGCAAATCCAAACCCTCTTACCAATTCTGTTCAATGAATATAAACTTTTTTCTGATATTTTTCTTAAGCACTTTAATTTTAGTAGAAATCACCTTGAAGAAGATAAAGGAAATATTGGGCAGAGAAAGATGGTGAAAGCTTTAAGAAGGAGGGGAAAAACTTAATCCCCCTGGAGCAGACACTGTTCAGAGTGCTTATGAAGGAATGATAAACACCATGGCAGTAAGACAAATAATAATTTGTACCCCAAAGGCTATTCCATGTAGTCATGCATTAAACCATAAAAGAAAAAAAAATTAAGTTTCCCCTCAGAAAATCTTAAGGGGCAGAGGGAGTAAGGTCAGAATGTATTATATAGCTCAATGGAAAATACAGAAGGTATGGAAAATCTTGTATTTCATTCAATGCATACTATTGAGTCTGCAGCAGTGTTGCAGAGAGGAGAGAACAGAGCGGGGATTGCCATGCATCTCTGTGTCCAGGTCTCTGAGGAAGGGATGGTGTACACTGGTCTACGGTAGGCAAGGCCATGCCTAGCTGGAAAGGGTTAGATTCACTGTACAAGAGTTAGAGGTTTGAAACAATGTGGTCTCAGAGAGTTATGGTGACTAGCTCCAACTTGTTACTTTCCTGTAGTCTCTTTCATCTCAAATTTTCACCAGTTGCTAAGAAAAATAATAACTACTTTTTATTGAGTATCCAACATCCATCAAACACTGTCCTAAGTGTTTTACATGTTTTTCTTAAATGAAAGATTAGTCAATTAAGATGTGGACACCTTAAATAGTCATTGAGGACAAACTTTGAATTCATATAGGGTCTTTATTGGTTATCAGGTGAAGAAGATGGGGTTATCAATGAAATTAAGCTTCAGGTCTTGGATTGTTTAGGTCTTAGGTTGTTTATAAATTTTATTTCTTAAGGAGTTTGAACTCCAGGACCTACTACTTATTTGTATTGTAAAGTCATTTTACAGAGAGCCAAGAATGGAAACATCTGAATATATGGCCACAACCACTACTGGGCAGGTGGGGCAGAGATGGCAAGCTGTCCATAGTTTCTAGAAGCAACTGCTCAGTCCCGGTCCAGCTATATTAATCTCCTAGGCCGTTGTGCATCTGGTGGGGACAGGTATCCATTGAAACATGGGTGCAAGTGACATGTGTCACTTTCAGATTGATGTGGTTAGAAAGCATGTACATTTTCTTTGCCCCTCTCTCCCTTCTGCCCTTTTTCTCCATGTCAGCTAGATCTTGATGCCCAGGCTGACATTGGAGCCCTGTGTTGAAGATGGCAGAGCTTCAGAAGCCCAAGTTCCTGAAAAGATGTAGAGCAGAGACCCCTTTCCCATCTCCTCTCACTCTGTACCTACTCTTGCCCACTGAACAGAAACATCTGATTTGCTTTACACATTAAAAAACTCACCTAAGTAGACAAAACGTATTAAGCCACTAAGATTTCTGGATTTACCTCTTACAGCTCTAGGACTACTCTATCTAGTAAAGAAGACTGCCTTACACTGTTAAAAGTTAAAAAGGTTTATGTTAGTTTCCTAAACAACAGAAAACTTGATTGCGAAAGAGACACCTTGAAAAGTTTCTTTTTAGATGAATATGAGGTATATTGTAGAAATCACAAAAACAAAACAAACAATGACAACAAAAAAATGCCAAGAAGAATCTTTCTTATTTTTTTCCTTAAAGAGAGAGCATTTAAATATTTCAACAAAAAGCAGAATAGTACTGAGTGGTAAAATTTGAGAGTGAAAACCAATGGACCGAAAAATACCAACTTTCATGTCCCTAGTGCTTTCTCATTTTAAAGGATTTTTCTGTCCCTCAATTTATTTAATCTTCAAAATAATTCTGAAGTCATGTGGCAATAACAATGATGTTTGCAAAACAAAACAAAACAAAACAAAAAAAACACCCCCCCCAAAAAAACAAAACAAAACAAAACACAAACAGTGAAAGTTTACGAGTATTGTATGCCAGGCTGTGTTAAGAGCTTCACACGCACACCTTATTAATTATGACAATGTCCCAGGGACTGCCATTATAATTCTCCCTATCTAAAAAAAGAGAGAACATTGAGACCTGGGGATGTTAAAGAACAGTTAGATGTCACACTAAGTAGTAAAGTTAGGAGTCAAACCTGAGGCTGACTGTTAAGCCTGTGTTCTTTACTGTCACACCCTGTGGTCTTGTGTTTCATACACAGCGTTGTCCACTGAGGATGAAGCTTCTAGGGCCCAGCGAGTTGAAGTGAGTAGCTCAGGTTCAAACTGTCAAAATTTGTCAAAGTCAGATTTTCTGACTTTGACTTCAGTACTCTTTCAACTTGGAATACCATAAATTAAAGCAAACACTAACTTGGTTATGGGGCAGACAGTCAATATTTTTAGAGTGTTTATAGAAAGGAAGTAATTTTGGCCTGGCAAAAGAGCAAACTGAAGGTAGTTTTACATTCCAATTTCAAAAGGAATCATTCAAATTGGGAAAATTCCCATGGTGCTGGATCACTCTGTGGGATATTCAGGGAGAGCTACCCCCTTCTGCTCCAGTTCCAGCCCTTTTAAAAGCAAATTTTATAGATTATCTCACTGGGCTTGTTGCCTTTTGAGTCTGACGCACAAAATTGCTTGGTGTTTGGCAAGATCTGACTGGCAAGAAAGTGTCTGTGTGGTTAGCTTTTGTGTCTGACCCTTGCTGGGAGGTTAAGGCTGGTTTTATGGCAGTGCCCCCACATCCCACTTACCTCCATTCTCCTTGGCACAACAGGAAATGTGACCAGGAGGGTGGAGCCTAGGTGGGCTAGACTGTGCTGTGATGAGAGGAGGTCCAGGTTTAAGTCCCACCACCATCATGCTCTGGTAAGTGACCTTGGATTCTATGCTTGCTTCCTTATCTGTAAAATGGTGTCTTAGTTTGGGCTGCTATTAAAAAATAGCATAGACTGGGTAGCTTATAAGTAACAGAAACTTATTTCCCATGGTTCTAGAGGCTGTAAGCCTTAAGATCAGGCTATTAGCATGAGCAGGTACTTGTGAAGATCCTCTTTTAATTTGCAGGCTGCCACCTTCTTGTAGTAGCCTCACACTGTAGAAAGAAGGCAGGGAGTTCTCAGGAGTCCCTTTTCTGTAAGGGCACTAATCCCATTCATGAAGACTCCACCCTCATGACCTAAATACTTCCCCAAGGCTTCCACTCCTACTACCATTACATGGGGGGTTATAATATCAACATAAAAATTTCTGGGGTGCAAACATTCAGTCCATTGCAATGGGGCAAAAGGGTCTTGCTTCATGTGGATTAACAAGATAATGCACATTAAGGGCATAGCCTCAGAAGTGAGTCACACCAAATACTCAGTATAACTTAGCTATAGTTATTAAAGGAAATATCTGAAGGATGGAGTGTCTAAGTAGAGAAGAGCAATGTAGTCTTCTTGTTTGCTGTGAATTGTCTAGTCATATTTTAACCAGTGCCTAGTAATGCCGAATTTGACCTAGCAATGGTGGTTTGAAGAAACCAGTCAGAAAGGCATTGAAGAAATGGGTCCAAGTCTAAGATGCAGAATTTGGCTTCTGAGTTCCAGAAAGCAGCAATATCCTTAGATGGGACAGCTCATTACAAGTGTAGTTATAATCATCCTTCCCTTTCAACAATGAGGGGGAATGTTTCATACCTGCCTTTTTTTTCCCCTCCTCCTCACTCATATTTTTCTGCTAAGAATTAAAAAAAAATTCTGCTGCAATTATTTTGATTTCACCATGTTTTGGGAGATGGGGTTCATTCAGTATTATTAGTGGTGAGAAGCCAGCTGCTTCGCAAGGGATGGGGAGGAAAAACAAGGCTCTGTGTCCACCTCCCTCTTCTCCCAATTATGTGGCCTCTTTACCCCATGACGTCCTGGAGGAATGTGGCTTCAGGCTGTGACAGCCTGTAGGAATCGGGGTGCTTGGGGCCTGAGAAACTGAAGGCAGGAACCAATCAGTCATACAAGGCTGAGGAGGCTGGTGTGAGAAGCAGGGTGGAGGCAAGTGAGTGATGGTGCCAGTTTGTCTGAGCGGTGGGTGAAAGGCTTGGCTGCTTTTGGGGCTAGGAGAGCACTTTTCCAGGAAAGGACTGGCAGGAGGACTACAGTGAAGAGTCAGCAAGCACAGGAGCTTTCCTAGGCAGGAATGTGCCCAACTCCAACAGGTCTTCTTTCATTTCCAGTTCCCCTTCCCACATTTATTTCTGGTAATGCAACTTCTTATGCCTTCTTTCAATTTTCCCTTTGGTGGATGAGTTTCAATAGTAGCTCAGTCTTTGAGCCCTCTCCTCTGGCTCCTTCCTGAGCTCACCATCGTGATCTGAACCAATCTATTATTCTTGCTTTTCAAGTGTATGAGTTATAAATAGCCTTCCTGAGAAAGGAGTGCTGGATTTGGGGAGCTCTGGCATCATCTGCAATTGTGTAATTTTGTTGTCACTGTAGTGGAAGCTGTGGTCTATCACCCAGATTCCAACACCCATCTCCCACTCTCCGGGCCCCCTTCCTTCACCTGTTGAAAGTATTGGCTGCTGATGGCTTACAGCTAAATCCATCAGTAAGAATTGCCCTTGACTTAAGGCAGTGGTTCTTAATGGGGGATATTTTGCCCCAGAGGGGGCATTTGGCAATGTCTGGAGATACTTTTGATGGTCACCCTTGAGGGTTGCATCCAGGGGTAGAGGCCAGAGATGCTGCTAAATGTCCTCCAGTGTACAGGGAAGTGTCCTGCAATTAAAGCAAACAAATAAACAAAACCAGAAAAACAAAAATCCTAGCTAGCCCAGAATGTTAACAGCACTCAGGTTAATAAGTGTTTATCTAAAGGAGCCACCTTCCCCAAGATTAAACCCCTCCCTATAGGTGGCCTGCATCCTATAACAGATCTAGGCTAAGGTACAAAATTCTGGCCCCTTGCTTCAATTTAGGGCCAGTTCAAAAATGCCATCCCAGCTCCAGAGATTTTTATGGGATTGGGCAGAAGTCTCTGGTGTGTGTGTGTGTGTGTGTGTGTGTGTGTGTGTGTCCTCAGCTTAAAATAATCCCCCCATGCCAAAGTGGCATATTTTGAGGTGGCACATTCTGGTTCCCTTCACAGCCTAGGGGCAGGATATAGGTGGGATCCCAGAACTTTGGGTTTGTCCTTTGTGCTCAAGTCCTCTCCTTCTCTTTTTCTTAACTTTATCCTGCTACTTTCTTAGACTTTTTCATGACCCCACTGGATCTTCAATTCAATTTCATCTCTTCTTGCTAATAGCCCAAATCTTTCAACATTTGAACAAGTTCAAAATATTGAGAGGGAAATTGGCTCATCTCTGTGTGCCAGGCTAAGTCAGGGAACATTCACTAACTGTCTCCATGGGTTAATTGCCCTTGGGTGGGTGATTGCCTGGGCAAAGATGGCTTTCACTCCCCCACCCTGTCTGCCATTTGCCTGAGCACAGGCCACAGGAAGGGCAGAATTAGCTTAGAAGAGGAAGCTGTTCTCATAGAAAGATGAGCCCATTTTTCAAATATCAAATTTCTTTGTGTCATGAATAACACAATTTAATAAAGAGTGCTTTGAAAGTATATGCAGTTCTGTAAGAGGTAGGTAAAAGTTTTTTTTTTTTTTTTTTTTTTAAATTTAGTTGAAAATGGTCTTTGTTGATCTGGCATGTGGTTATTGACTTTAGAGGAGATTTAGATATGATGTCCAGACCTCTGCCGTGCATGAAGAAATCATATAAAAGAAAGCAGGGTCAACTTACTTTTTAGTATTTTAAGAATGTGAAAAGTTAAATGAGAAAGGCATCAGATTTGGGAAATTGCACATTTTAGGGATAATAAATATAGTCTCATGAGTTATTGTGGTGATTAAATGAGGTGATTTGTGTAATGCACCTGGCATTTAATGGGTGATCAATGCATGGTGGTGGTTATGATTCCTGTGGATGAAAAGTCTGGAAATTTTGAACAGACTTATTCTTCAAAATTTTTTAAATTGTATTTTTCCATTACTAATTATAGCCTCCTCCCACAATGCCCACACTGTTGTCTGTGTCCGTGAGTCCATTTTCCTTTATGCTACACCCCCCAACCCATATACCCATTCTTGAGAGCTGTCAGTCTCTCTATGTTCTCTCTCTATGAGTCTGTCTCTATTTTTGCTTAATTTAGTTTGTTCATTATATTTCACATATGAGTAAAATTATATGGTAGTTATCTTTCTCTGATAACTTAAGTTAACTTAAGTGATATCTTATTTCACTTAGCACAATGTTCTCCAGGTCCATCCATGCTGGCGCAAATGGCAAAACTTCTTTTTAATGGCTAAGTAGTATTCCATGGTGCAAGTGTCCTGTAGTTGTTTTATTCACTCATCTACTGATAGATGGGCTGCTTCCATATATTGGCAATTAAAAATAACACTGCAATGAACATAGGGGTGCTCATGTTCTTTCAAATTAGTGTTCTGGGCTCCTTTGGATATATTTCCAGAAGTGGGATTGCTGGGTGCAAAGGTGGAGCCCCTTTTAATTTTTTGAGCTGTCTCCATACTGCTTTCCACAGTGGCTTCCCCAGTCTGCATTCCTACCACCATGTAAAAGGGCCCCCTTTCCTCCACATCCTTGCCAGCATTTGTTGTTTATTGATTCATTGGTGATAGTCTTTCTGACAGGCCTGAGGTGGTATCTCACTTTGGCTTAATTTACACATAGTTATTCCTGAGTGGTTTGTTTTTCCTGTTTTCATTGTTTTTTTTGTTTTTTTTTTTTTTAATTTTATTGTTGTTGTATTACATCCATCCCCTTTTTGCTCCCCTCTGTCCCCCCACCCATGTTTTCATTGTTTTACCTGGTCAATACCTATCATCAAAAAGTATAATTTAGATATAAAAATCCAATATCCAAATGAAGTCTGAGCATTTGAAAAACCTTTACATCAACCTTAGGTGCTTTGCCTTTACTATTGGAACTGACCACCAGATGATTAGTGATGCTTCATTAAATTATTTTAAGCATAGGTAGTTTGTGCAAACTTGAATACAACTGCGAATAAACACATTTATATGACCTTTCAAAAAAAATGAATGGGCAGAAATCAACTTTACCTTTAACTTTGAGATTGCAAAATGCATAACATCATGTGGTCATTTAAAAGAATGAATGCAGTGGTAAAGGCGCCGGCCTGCAAACCCAAAGGTCGCAGGTTTGATTCCCCAGCCAGGGCACATAACAAGGTTGGAAACCAGGTCTCCAGTCAGGTTTGTGGCTGGAGGCAGGTGAAAAGCAATCATACATTGATGTCTCTCTTCCTCTCTCCCTTCCCCTCTTTCTAAAAATAATGAAATAAAATTAAAAAAATAAAATAAAATAAAAGAATGAATGAAGTTGTAGGGGAAGAAAAAAATCATTTTTTTCTACTGTTTTAGGTTCTTATCTGGGAAGCTCTTTATCTGCCCTCTGATTCTAAATGATAGCTTTGCTGGGTAGAGCAATCTTGGCTCTAGGTCCCCACTTTTCATGACTTTGAACATTTCTTGCCAATCCCTTCAAGCCCATAAGGTTTCTTTTGCGAAATCAGCTGACAATTTCATGGGAACACCCCAGTAGGTAACTAACTTCTTTTCTCTCACTGTTTATAGGATTCTCTCCTTATCTTTAACCTATGGCACTTTCATGTTGATGTGTCTTGGAGTGGGCCTCTTTGCAGTCATCTTGTTTGGGACTCTCTGTGCTTCCTGAACTTGTTTGTCTATTTCCTTTACCAAATTAGGGAATTTTTCTTTTGCTATTTTTTCAAATAAATTTCTACTTTCTTTCTCTTTCTCTTCCCCTTCTGCCACCCTTATGATGCAAACGTTGGAATTCCTGAAGTTGTCTCAGAGGTTGCTTACACTATTCTCCTGTTTTGGATTCTTTTTTTCTTATTGTTCTGATTTGTTGTCTTTTGCTACCTTATGTTCCAAATCATTGGTTTGATTCTCAGCTTCATCCACTCTAATGTTGTTTCCATGTAAGTTGTCCTTTATTTCAAGAGTGTATTCTTCATTTCTGACTGGATCATTTTTATTTTGTGGAGGTCCTCACTAAGTTCCTTAAGCATCCTTATAACCAGTGTTTTTAACTCTGTATCTGATAGATTGTTTATCTCCATTTCATTTAGTTCTTTTTTCTGGAGTTTTGATCTGTTCTTTCATTTGGACCATGTTTCTTTGTCTCCTCACTTTGGCAGGCTCCCTGTGTTTGTTTCTATGTATTAGGTAGAGCTGCTACAACTCCCTGTCTTAGTAGCATGGCCTAATGTAGTAGGTGTCCTGTAGGGTTCAGTGGCTCAGGCTCCCCTGTCACCAAAGCTGGGTACTCAAGTTGGGCCTCTCATGTGGTCTGAGTATATCCTCCTCTTGTAGTTGAGCCTTGGCTGCTTTTGGGTGGTCAATGGGAGGGATTTACCCAGGTCAGTTAGGTGCAAGCACTAGTTGTGACCACCGACTATCAAACTCTGCCATCCATAGAAGATCAGCTGTGCAGGGGCAGGTGGTGGTGCTCTGACATGGTCTGTAGCCATCCACTGGGTGCGCAGGCTCTGGGGTTTCCTGGGCCAAATTCAGCCTCCATCTGTTCTGCCTGGAGCCATCCTACATGAGCTGTAAAGCAATCTGAGATGGCTTCTACTTATGCTGGGCTTGGAGATTCCCAGGAGAAGCCAAGCTGTGAATCTAGGCTGACTGCTACTAGTGCCAGGCCTGTGACCACTTAGCTGTGGCTTGTTTGATAGGATTTAGGAAGTTGTGAAGCATGAACCAAGCCCAGACATTCATATGGAAAAGCCCGTAAGTTGGATGGGACAGATTCTCAGGGGGATCTCAGGGCAGGGCAGGGACAACTCTGTTAGCCAGGTTGATAGAGTCTCAGATATGGCACCTGCCTGCTGACTGTGACTCCATTGGGGAAGAACTCAGAAAAGTGACAATGGACTCTGCACGCTTTTTGTCTGGGAGAAAGCTATCCCCCAGCTTCTGCCATGATGCCAGACACTGCTGTTCCTTCCTATATGCCGCTGGTGCCATTCAAGCTGCTACACCAGTGATGATGGAGCTCAGAGGGATTGCATCTCTGTATAAGTCCATGTGTGGATTCTTTAAGGCGAACTGCTTGGGACTTCAGAAGTTTCTTCCACAGACTTAATCCCTGCTGGTTTTTGCAGCCAGAAGTTAGGGGGACTTACCTTCCTGGCACTTCAGGGCTGGTATGGGGCTGGGACTCTTCTCTCCCAACATATCCTTCTCAAATTATTATCTACCACATGTGGATGTGGGACCAGCCCATTCCACATCTCTGCCCCTCCTGCCAGTCTGGATGAATGTGATTTCTTTTATTCAGTAATTGTCACATTTCCATTCAACTCAATTTAGGATGGTTCTGAGTGATAGTTATTCTATATTTTAGTTATAATTTTTATATGGTTGTGCCAGGAGATAAGCCATGTTTATCTATGTCACCATCTTGCCAAGAAGTCCATTTGCTATTTCTTAATTGCCTTCGGTTTAAAATTATCCTTATTTCAACGTGGTATATTTTAGGTTGGCCTATTGTTATTCCTTTCAAGATGATGTAACTACTATGTATTGACATGGAAAGATGTCCATGAGGTATTGCTAAGTTAAAGAGCAAATTGTATAAAGGAACCATGGACATGGACAACAGGTGGGATTGACTTTGGGGGGAATGGGTGGGTGGGGAGGGGGACAGAGGGGAGCAAAAAGGGGATGGATGTAATACAACAACAATAAAATTAAAAAAAAAAGAGCAAATTGTATAACAGTTTTATAGTATATTCTCATTTTATGAATTATAATGAGTATATAAAACACATTATTTGTATGTTATAGAAAAAAATCAGAAAAATATACAAACTTTATGGTGGTTTTCTCTGAAGGCATTATGAGGCACCTTTACTTTGTATTAAAATATTTGAATATGATTACATTTTTACAGTGAGAAGATACTATTTTTTTAAGTTATAAAAATTACAGACATTAAAACCATGCAAAACTACCTATTTGAAGCAACCCTTGTAAAGTGTAGAAGGTGTTTCAGCACAGGTTGGGTCTTTCTGTTACTGATACAAATTTAAGTTATCTCTTTGAACTTGGTTTAGTGTTTCTAATATTTTGGCTATCTCAGGCAATTTTTACCACTTCTTACCATATTTTCTCTTCCAGTTTATTCTTAGCTTCTTGAACACAAGTATTAAATACCACATTATTATTCTTTTGGCTACTCACTTTCCACATGAGTGCTTTATTATGGTTTCATTTTTCATACTTAAAAAAACATATATATATGTTAGTTCTTTTATTTTTATTTTTGTATTAAGTGTAAAGTAAGGATCCATCTTAACTCTTATTCCAAATAATTTAATACTTTACCAATTATGTTAGTAATATTTATTGAATGGTTTATTTTTCCACAGATTTGAAATGTAGCCTTTATCATATACCTTATACCTTCCTGGGCCTACTTCTGGGTGTCTTATTCCCTTAATATAGCTTCTATAGTTTTTTTTTTTTTTTAATTTTATTGTTGTTGTATTACATCCATCCCCTTTTTGCTCCCCTCTGTCCCCCTCCCCATCTATAGTTTTAATGCTACCATTCCTTCTTAATTATAATACCTTAATAAAATAGTTTATTATCTGATAGGCCAGATAGTCTTTTATTACTCTTCTATTTGAATATTTTTTATATGTTGGCTTTAATATTTAAAAGAATCATATTTTGATTGGTTCTAGAGAACTCTCTGACATCTTAATTGAAATTTGATTCAATTTACAAATTAATTTAGTGGAGGTGGGAAGGAAGAAAAGTTAGCATTGAGTATTTCTTTCAGGAATATACAATGGTTTTCAATGTAACCAATCTCCTTTTATGTCCCTCAGTTAAGCTTTGTTATTGTCTTGCTATAGGATCTGTACATCTTGTAAAGCATTTAGTATAGAGCAAATATATGGTTAAGTCTGATGCCTGGGTTTGAAGCCTGGTTCGTTTTACCAACTATCAGATTTTGGGAAAGTTGCTTAACTTTGCTTGCCTCAGTTTTCTTCCCTGTATAATGGGTATTATAGGATAATAATACATATTTCATAGAGTTACTTTAAAAATTAATGAATTAGCCCTTACTGGTGTTGGCTTAGTTGTGGGCATCATCCCACAAAGCAAAAGGTATCCAGTTTGATTCCCAGTCAGGACATATGTCTGGGTGTGGGGTTTGGTCCCCAGCTGGGGCATGTGTGAGCGGCAACTAATCAATATTTTTCTCCCTTTCTTTATCCCTCCCTTTCCCTCTCTCTAAAATTAAATAAAGTATTTTTAAAATTACTAAATTAGTACATGAGAAGCACCCAGTACATTTCTCACACACATTAAGTACACTATAAATTTCAAATTAAGTGCTCTTTTCCTAGCTGTAACTATCACATTCAGAAGTTATTTATGTTGTGACTCTGAATGTGTAGAACATAAGTGAAGATGTTGAAATAGGAAACAAGTCAGCATATAAAATAGGTGGGTCAAAAAAATAACTGAGGGCTCTGGTTGGTAGCACAGTGGATAAGGCGCTAGCCTGTGAACCCAAAGGTCGCTGGTTCAATTCCCAGCCAGGGCAACATAACCAGGTTGCAAACCAGATCTCCAGTCATGTCTGTGGCTGGAGAGTCATGTCATGTGGAGGTAGGTGAAAGGCAGCCATACATTGATATCTCTCTCCCTCTCTGCTTCTCTCCCTTCCCCTCTTTCTAAAAATAATAATAAAATAAAATCTTAAAAAAACAAAACAAAACTGAGACATCTGTTTAAAGCTCTGAGGATTTGCTGGTATGTATAATGCAGAACAACCTTTGAGAAGGCTGTCTCCTTGAACAAAGGCAAAAATAGGGTTTATAAAAAGCTAAACCCTCAGTATTTTATGAGAAAAAGGGATCAGTTGATTTAGGCAAGTCTAGTGTAGGATTAGTTAGTATACAATCAATCAATCAATCACCAAACCAGGCTGCTTACTGCCTGTTATGTTGTGGTTTCTCTGGAAATTTTGTGTTCCTGCTATAGCTCATCTTCATGCAGGCTCTCTCCCAAAAGTAATTTTCTTTTATTTTAGACTTTTTAAAAGTTACCCACTTATCTGTACCCCACTGTATAAATAATGATTATAACACAGTAACTGTAATTTTATTTTCACAATTTTAACCTAATAGACTCTCAACTACTTACCACCAAATATGTTTTATTCACCTTTGTCTTTAAGATACCTTGACCAGATAGATTCTAGCACATACCAAGAATCCAACGAGTGTTCTGGTGAATAAATTAATTTCCCAGTCTGTACAAAAGTTGGGGACAGGGGTCTCTTAAAGAGGCATAGTATATTGATTACTGGAAATTAACTCATGTTAGTCCATCCAACCTCTGTGGATATCTGTTTCCTCACCTTGAAGAGTTTGGGCCATATCAATGGTTTTCAACTCTAGTTCACCTGCAGAACTTGACACTTGGTAATGACCAGACCCCATACCACACTAATTACACCAGAATCTACCCAAATCAGGAAAGAACACTATTAGAAAAGAATACTACAGGCCAATAACTTTGATGAATATAGGTGCAAAAAGTCTCAAGAAAATACTAGCAAACTGAATTGAATAGCACATGAAAAGGATCATTCATCATGATCAAATGGGATCCCAATTTGGTTGAGCATGAATGGTTGAGCATGGACAAATCAGTCAGCATGATATATTACATTAATGAAATGAAAAAATTATATGATCATTTTAATAAATACAGAAAAGTCATTTGACAAAATTCAACATCCATTGATGATAAAAACTCTTAACAAATTAAGCATAGGAGGAACATATCTTAACATACCACATGATATATATGACAAGCTCACAGTTAACATCATATTTAGTTGTGAAATGTTGAGAGCTTTTGCTTTAACACCAGGAATAAGACAAGGGTACCCCCTCTCATCACTTCAATTCAACATAGCACTGTAAGTCCTAGCTGGATCAGTCAAGGAAAATAGAAAGGTGTCAGAACTAGAAAGGATGCAGTAAAATTGTCTCTTATTTTCAAATGATATAACTTTATATATAGAAAATTCTAAAGATTCAATAAAAGAACTTATCAGTGGATTGAGGATTCAGTATATTTGCAGAATAAAAAATTATACATTAAGACAGATTTTCAGAAAAAGGAATAAAGAAGTCAATCCCATTTACAATAGCATTAAAAACAATAAAATGCTTAGGAATAAATTTAACTAAGGGAGTAAAAGATCTATATCCTGAAAACTATAAGATAGTGATGAAAGATATTGAAGAAGGTACAAATAAATTGAAAGTGTCTCATTTTCATGGATTGGAAAAATTAATATTGTTAAAATGTTTATACTACCAAAAGCCATCTATAGATTCAGTGTGAAATCCTTATCAAGATTTTAATGGCATTCTTTACAGAAGCAGAGAAAAGCAAACCTAAAATTTATATGGAACCACAGTAGACCTCAAGTAGCCAAAGAAATCCTGAGAAGGAAGAACAAAGAAGGAGGCATCAGACTTCCCAATTTCAAGCCATACCATAAACTATTCTCATCAAAAATAGTATGGCAATGGCATAAAAACAAAGAAGTGGACCAATGGAATTGAATTGAGAGCCTAGAAGTAAACCCAAGCATACACAGTCAATTAATATTTGACATGGGAGCAAAGAATACCTAATGGAGAAAAAAACGGTCTCTTTAATAAATGGTGTTGGACATTCACATGTACAAGAACAAACATGGGCTCTCATCTTACACTACTCAAAAAAATTAACTCCAAATAAACTAAATAATTAAATGTAATACCTGAAACTATGAAACTCCTAGAAGAAACAGAAATAAAGTCCTCAATATAGGTCTTGGTAATATTGTTTTTGGGATATGATACCATCCCAAAATAAATAAAATAAACAAGTGGGACTACATCAAATTAAAGAGCTTCCGCACAGTATAAGAAATCATAATACAAAGTGAAAAGACAGCCTACAGAATGGGAAGAATATTTGCAAACCATGTCTAATAAAGGGTTAATAACCCAACTACATATTAAAAAACTCATACAACTCAATAGCTAAAAAGAAAAACAAGCCAATTAAAAAATGGGCAAAGGACCTGAATGGACATTTGTCAAAGAAGATAAACTAAAGGCCAATGGGTACATAAAAAGATGCTCAGCATCATTCGTCATTAAGGAAATGCAAATTAAAACCACAATGAGACATCACCTCACAACTGTTAGAATGGTCATTATCAAAAAGACAAAAGAACAAATGCTGGTGTGAATGTGGAGAAAAGGGAACCCTTGTGCACTGTTGGTGGGATTGTAACTTGGTGCAGTCACTATGGAAAATGGTATGGGGAATCATTAAAAAGTTAAATATAGAACTACTAGATGACACAACAATTCCACTTCTGGGAATATATCCAAGGAAAATGAAACCACAAACTTGAAAAAATGTCTGCACCCGTATGTTCACTGCAGCATTATTTACAATAGCCAAGATATAGAAACAAACTAAGTGCCCATCAATAGATGAATGGCTCAAGAAGTTATGGTTGACTAATATTCCATACACATGATATACACAATGGAATATTATTCAGCCATTCAAAGTGAGAAAATCCTGCCATTTACAACAACATGGGTGGAACTTGAAGGCATTATGCTAAGTGAAATAAATCAGACAGAACAAGAGAAATACTGTAATCTCACTTAAATGTGGTCTTTGAGAACAAAATAAACAAATTCATAGAAAATGAAATGAAAAAGAGATCAGACTTATGGTTAATGGAGGAGGAGGATGAAGGAAGGGGAAGGGAGGAAGGCTGTCAAAAGATACAAATTTCTAGTTATTAGATAAGTAAGCATTGGGGATGTAATGTACAGCATGGTGACTATAGCTGCCACTGCTGTCATATAGGCAAGTTAAGGGAGTAAATTTGAGTTCTCACTGCAAGGAGAAAATTCTTTTGTTTTTTAATTTTCTTTATTCTATTCTTTTTATTGTGTTATATGGACAGCTTGGATGTTAGCTGAATGTATTGTGGTAATCATTTAAAAAATACATATATATAAAAAGAATCATTTAAAAAAACCCAAATAGACAGAAAACATTCTGGTCACTATGATCTCCACTATCACAGAAAAGCATCTCAACTAAGATTTCTGCTGTCTCTGTTTTCCACTCAACAGTTTCACTCACTTTAATTTGGCTTTTTCCTATCATAAGATGGGAAACTGTACTTTTGAGGTCATTACCAATGGCCTCCAAACCAGCGGACACTTTTAGTCAGCTTATCTGATCTTTCAGCAACTCCTAACTTTCTTTAACATTTTTCTCTCTTCTGGATTTCCTGCTGCCACTGTCTGTTCCCTGAAGTGTATTTGTTGGCATCTCCTCTTGACCTGCTTACCAAATATTGAAGGGCTTTGGGGCACCACCCTGTAGGTTGGGTCTCTAATTATTGTGATAGAAGTTATACTGTATACCCTGACTTGCCCTACCACACAGCAGTTCGATGTCTTAGCAGTGGCATAGTTTTATTGCAATTTTTCAAATTGCAATGGAAATTTCTCTTAACAAGAAGGAACATCTTCAACCACTGTTATTGAACTTTAGAGTTCAATTTTGACTTTGGAAATATTGTGGCTAACCACAACAATATTTGTTAATTAATTCAACTTAAATCACAATACAGAACGGTGCTTATGTGTGAAACTTATCCATGGAAAAGTCATTTTGATGACAAGTAATGTTTGAATCACAAGTGATATCAAGCTCAAATACTTTTCAATATTGCCAAAAGCTAAAAGAAGAAGAAAATGTCTACCCCCCCCACAAATTTGCAGCATATATGTTTTCTGAACTTAAACTGCAGTCTTAGCAGCATTTTTCAGATTCTAGTATGAGGTCAGTCCCCAAAGTATCGAGGCAATGTCAATATAATTAGAACAGTTTGCATGGCCGATAGTTTTGGGACAGACCTTTGTATGTATGAAGGAAATTACTACATCCTGAAATCCACTCAACTGCAACCAAGAAGCTTCCACCTAAATTTCAATTGGAAGTGATTAATCTGTAATGCAAAGATATGCCAAAAGGCAAATATTTAGAGAATAGAATTCCACAAATGCCTTTTGAGTGATGACTATGCTCAATGAAATCCATAGCTTGTGGATTGATGTCACTATTTATCAGTATTCATCCTTCTGAAAGATATTTTTGAAGAAGAAATATATAAAATTTTTGTATGGGTCAGCATTCACATAAACATTTCAACTGATTTTGATAAGGAACACTAATTTTGAACCTCAGTTAAGCCAAATGTTGTTCTCCCCTAAATAGTTCTAGTCTCATTGGACCTGTATTCCAAAAATTATTCTCAATTATTTTTATATTTTGAACTTCACCAATAGAAAATTCGTGGAACTCTTCCCTCTCTGGCTATATAAGTACCTACATAATATTCTTGGTTTTGCTTCTTGAATCTGTATACAGAAAAGGTTTGCCTAACCCATTATTATCTCTTCCATGCACTGCACAAGATTCCAGGCCATGAATAATGTGGCTTCTCTCTACTTTTTTAACTGCTGTTGCCTGTCTTCCTCAAACACACCAGAACACTTTTTTTCCCCCCAGGACTTCTGTCTTGCTACATCCTTTTCCTGGACGGCCTTTAAAGGTTTATTCATTTGGGAGTGAGCTCCTAACCCATGGGGTGTGCACTAACTCCAGGAAGTTAGTGCCAGAACAGCCTGGTGTGGAAAACCCACACATCTGGTGTCAGAAGTGCTGTGAGGGTGGTAGTGGTGTGAGAGCAAAGGAAAATACTGTGTGTTTTTCCTAAACAAGCCTGTGCTACTCTGGCAGTTAAGCATTAACGGGTGACTGTTTTCATATTCTCCTTTGCTTTTTAGATGGTTAGATGTTTCTAAGTGTAATTGTGCCAATTGTTCCCCACCCTGGGGTTGAAAACTCCTCACCATACAGTTGTTCTCCAAAGTATAGCAAGTTCGAGTTAAATGTTTCCCTAGTCAGTAAGAACCTGAGCTTGTTTTCCCCTGGGGTTCTCTTCCCTGGATATAAATAGGAGTTTGGGTGTACTTCCTGGTATCTTACCTTCAGTTCTGGTTGTTGGTCTTTCTGCTTGATGATGGAACTGGTTCTCAGGTTTGCACCTCAAGGTGAAAGGCTAGACCTTTCTACTTATAGGTGTGGTGTGAGGATTAGCAGCGTTGGTATCCTCAGGGAGCTGGCTAGAAATTCAGGATTTTGAATGCTACTCTAGACCTATTCAATCAGAACCTACTATTTAATACGATCCCAAGATAAGTCTTATGCCACAGTCTAGGCTGGATGTCGCTGTGGCCACCATTGCCTCTGAGGAGCATTCAGAGGTCTCTGCCCATGCACAACTGACTCCTGATGGTGACTTGTGCATCTCTGTCAGACAAAAATCTGGGACAATGCCATACTTCCTCCATGCCATTCTATAAGTGCCAAGTAGCTCAATAGAGTCCAAACGGCAAACTTTGGCAAAAACCTGTTGATTTGGGGATATTAAAATACTATATAACCTTACTGTACTTCTCTTGGTCTACCTCTACTGTGGTCTGGGATGGCTGAATACCTATCACTGGAATAGGTCCAGGAAGCTCCCTACCCTAGAGTCCTGATCAAACCAATTCCTGGAGACACAGAAGAAAATGTTTCCCTGACTTCATTCTTAGGACTGCTTGTCAAATCTTCAACTCCCGGACTCAGTATTGACCCTTCTCCAGGATGATTGACAGTGGGAATATCCATTCCCTTTAGGGGAAACCCCACCCCCACCCACAGGGGTGTGGTCTGACATGTAATAGTTGGACATAAGCACATTCCCCAAAGTCCAGGTTATATGGTCTTAAGTAACACCACATGTGGGATATCAGCAGTCCTGGAAACTTTCCTGTCAGTTTCTTCTCATCAAGGTTCTGGAACCTGGACGTTTCTAGCCTCATCCTGAGTTACCTGGTTATATAAGGATTCACTTGGCATGTAATTTAATCTTCTTGAGAACAGTTTCTACACTTACATAAGAGCCTAAAGAAGAAAAGTTTTGATTAAGGAGAACTGGCTGAGATGTGAATAACAGCAAGTGTGCTAGATTTTTCTCCTGATCTCTCTAAACAAAAAGTATTAGAAAGACTACCTGCCACCTTTGAATTACATATATTCTGACTCTAGAGAGATTGATGATTGTTGGTATACATGAACAGAGCTTCTAGAATGACTGGATTGCTGAACGCTCTCTTGGAAGCCTTACTGAATGGCAATTTTTTGCTTTTCTTTTCTATTTTAGAGCTTTTGTATGAAATTTTAAAGTAACCCAGTTATGCTGGCCAGAAGGCAGTTTTTCTGCAAAAGACTTTTTAGGAATTGGAAAGCAGAAAGAATGACAAGAAACACTGATGTTTATTGAATTGAATAAAAATGCCTTATAATTTGGATAAGCTAAAAGATATTTTCACATACATTATCTCATTTCATCCTTTTATCAGCTCTGAGATTATACAGAGCAGTATTATTATTCCCCTTTAAAGGATTTGGGAAACTGCAACCCAGAGTAGTTAAGTGCTTGGAAAGTAGTGAAGTCAGGTCTCAAACTTGACTCTACTCTAAATTGAATCCTCCATGGCTGGTTAAAAAAGTCTGAGCTCAAGGCAAGGGTATAGGTGTATCAAGATAAGGTAATGTGCCTGAGCTGCTACATGGCACATTACCACCCATTTATTATAACAGATACTTTCTGAGCCATCTTTGTAAGGCACTGAGAAAAGTCTCTAGACCCGCATACCTACACAAAGTTTACTTTTTTTCCACTTGCTCTTTCTCTTCTTTCTCTCCTCTCTTTCATTTACTTCGTAATAGCTTTCTTTCCACTTCCCTCCCTTTGGCTTAACTTGATTTTTAAAAGACTTCACTATTAACATCCCAGAATGACTCAGTGCGCAGGAAACCACAGCAGATGCAGAGAAGGGCGCGGAGGAGGGGGTGTGGAGAGAAGGGGGAGCTGTGGGCGATGGCAGGTGTGGAGAGCAGCTTAGTGCAGATACGCGAATTTCTACGTCCAGACTGGTATTCTGAGGTGTTCCCTGCTGCTCTGGAATCTCTGTAAACAGAGATTTGTCTGGAATGACTTTACAGCCCAGCAGGAAGCTTGCTCAGCGCCAGGACTCTCAAACTGTGAATGTGGCTCTGAAATCAAGAGAGGAGGCGCTCTCAGCCCAGCCGGCACCCCCTTCCCTGGGCCTGCCAGTGCCCATTTACACTGAAAGCTGGCCGTGGAGGCTGGCGTATGCTGGGGGCTACTGTGCCACCAGCTCCACTAGCAGGGCAGCAGGGGCCAAACGAACCTTGCAAAGACATCAGCTACATCTTTGTGTTGTTATGGTGAGCCACACCTAAAAATGTCCCAGAAAGCCATGAAAAAAACAGCCTTGTTCTTAAAATTTTTTTTTTCAGGGTCAGAATATTCATGATTTTACTCAGCAATATTTTTTCTTCTCAATCTCCCCCCCCCTTTTTTTTTAATAAGAAGAATTTAAATCTTTCCTGCTGCAATTTAATTTCTCTTTGCTTTTCCCCGCCATAATGGCACACATTTTCCCAGAGCCACAGGAAGGTCTGTCTCACTGCTGTGATTGAAAGCAAGGGCTTTTGTGTAAGAGCAGCTATTGAGAGAGCAAGGGAAGGAAAATGTGGCTGACTGGTATCCCTGGGATATGACATGCAGAGAGTTCCACTTCAGTCTGTGTTTGTTGTTCAAGGGGGCACTGGAAAGGGACTAGGAACCCAGAGGAAAGCCACAAGGAAGCACTGTTGTGCTGAGGGAAGCACAGGGAAAGACATGCTGTGCTTTCTGCTGACGATGCCCAGAGCACACAGCCTGCCCTCCTGCAACCTGGCTGCTGTGTAGACGAGCTCTTACATGCAACTTGGTAACTTAATCTTGTTTTTGTCATGGCTATGTGGCTGTACAAGACTCAAATCCTGGTAACACTAATTACTGGCCTAGATTACGTGTTTTAGAGAAACAGAATCACTAGCTTTATCTCTCTATTTCTGTCTCTATCTCCGTCTCTGTACCTAATCAGAATACCAGTCTGTATACCTATTTATTAATCAATTGATCAATCAAATTATTTTAAGAATTTGACTTGTAATTGAGGGAGCTGGCAATTTTAAGGGCTGTGGGGCAAATTGGCAGGCTCGAGATTCAGGTAAGAGTTGCTGCTGTAGTCTTGAGTCAGAAGGCTGAAAACTCAAGCAGAATTTGTGTGTTGGTTTTGAGTCAGAATTCTTCTTCAGAAAACGTCAGTCTTTGTTCTTAAGGCCTTTAGCTAGTTGGGTGAAGCCCACTCATATTATGGAGGGTAATTGCTTTACTTAAAATCAACTGATTACAAACATTAGTCACATTAAAAAAAACAAACAAACTTTATAGCCACATTTAGACTAGTGTTTGACTAAACAGCTCGTCACCATGGTCTAGCCAAACTGACACATAAAATCGATCATCACTCTAGCTTATAACTTACTAGAAAGTTTACTTCACCCTATTAAATTGAGTATTTTTTCTTTTGTAAAAGGGAGATAATAACACAAAGCTTAAATAAAACAATAAGATAAAGTAGTAATAAAAAATGGTCAATATAAGTTGGCTATATTATTAAGATTATTTCAGGTTCTCAAGTAAACTTATTTGATGGGTCTCAAGGGAACTCTGTATTAAAAATCAAATAGAGCAATCAATACCATTTGTTATGTTTATTGATTGCCATCAGACCCAATTTTTAAGTTGATATGTAGACACCAACTGCTTATTATGAAAAATATATATGACTTATATCAAATAATAATGTGATAACAATAAAAGTAAAATAACCCTAGAATAAAAAAATATCTATAATCTACCACTCTGACAAAGCAACTATGTTCATTATTCTATTATTTCTGCCAGTCCTTACCCATTCATGAGTGAAGATACTATTTACAGAGCCATATTCAGGGTGAATCAATTTTTGTATTTTGCTGTTTTACAATGAAAACAATAGATGTTAAGATATTAATGAACTCTTATCTTTCAACTGCCCTTTTGTAGGGAAACTATGGGATATAAAACATCTAGACCAAGCTGGCACACCAAGAGAAAACACACTGACTCAGCAGCCCAGGCTCCTTGATAAGATGGTCAAGGATAACTATATTTTTAAATCAGCATACAATTTACTTGACTGGTTTAATAGATTGTATTGATAGATGTAATAGATGTGATGTCTTAAACTGGAGAAAAAGTTAATCCAGCTCTGTGTTATTATGGTTTTTATTTTTGTCATTCTTTTATCCATTGAAAATGTACATAATTCATTCAATGTGCCAAATACTGGGGAAGTATCCAAACACAAAACACAACACAGATCTGCTTTCTCAGAGGTGAAGATTAGAAGGGGAGATAGGTGATAAGGAGGCATGGAAGAACCATAACAGCTAACCTAAGCTTGGGGCTGAAGCTGGAGGTAGTTAGAAGAAGATGTCCTGAGAATGTTCTAAGATGAGCTTTGCAGGATGAATAGAAGTTAGCCAGGTGAAGAAGGGAGAAGGGCTTAATGTCATGTCTTTAAGATATTTGATGTTGAACACTGGCTGGTGTGGTTCAGTGGATTGGCATTGGCCTGTGAACCTAAGGGTTGCTGGCTCAATTCCCAGTCAGGGTGCATGGCCAGGTTACAGGCCGTCTCCAGCCAGGTTCTTAGCTGGGGGCAGGTGAAAGGCAACCATACACTGAAGTTTCTCTCCCTTTCTCCCTCCCTCCCTGCTCTTCTCTCTGAAAATAATAAATAATAAATAAAATCTTTAAAAAAAATCTGGAGTTGCAACAACAACAACAACAAAAAAGGGTATTTGATGTTGCCAGAAAACTGAGTCCAGATGTTTTTCTATTTATTTAGACAAACCTGTGAACCTTAGGTAAGGCTGTGGGAACATGCCTGTGCATGTGCAAAGACCTACTGTCAGCACACTGTAGTTTGGGGAGCTAAATGTACTTTGTTCTGGCTGTAGGAAGAGTCTGAAGATGAAAGTGGTCCATATAAGGTGATAATTTCGCCCATGGTCAATGGAGAGCCACTGAATGTCTTAATGAGAGAAGTGACATAACATGATTCATACTTTAGGAAAACCACTTAGGGTATAGCATAGAGAATCAATGGTGAGGCAACATTGGATGCATGGAGACCACTGTCTCACCATTGGGTCAATCCAGGTAAGCAATGAGGGGTAACAGCAGTGAAGATGGAGAAAAATGGATGGAATCAAAAGGAAGTTAGAAGATAGAAAACTTGAAACTTGGTTTTTAGTCAGGTGTGTGGGAAAGACAGAAGTTAAGGATGGAGCCTGGTGTTCTTCCATTCTGTATTTACATGTTCTTAAAAATGAAGGTTTTTAAAATCTGAAATTATTAAATTATTTTGCCCTTAAGGGAAATTGCTGTTATATCCTTTAGTCAAATATTCTATCATGCTACAGAAGCACCATGCATGGGGGAAAGAGCACTTGCCAGGAGGCCAGGTATAGGTTTACCACAAATCTCAAATGTGATCCAGGCTAGTCATCTCCTTGAAGAGAGTGTCAACAGCTCCAACATAAGAGAGTACACTTATAGCCTTGGCCTACATTTATAGTTCAGTTGGTTAGAATATTGTCCCAATATGCCAAGGTTATGGATTCAATCCCTTGTCAGGGCACATACAGAATCAACCAATGAATCCAAAAGTAAATAGAACAAGAGAATATGAGTTATCGCATGTTTACAAAATAAACATGTTTACGTGGCTTGTCTTGCAGAGGATTGGCATAGGGCTCTGCTTGCTCTAGGTCCTGCCTGATTATATCAGAGGGTGAGAAGAATCCCTGTTTTACCATATTTCTAACAAATTCAGTACACTGAAGAATACCTTTTGGGAAGCTCTGGCATAGTGGTTAAACTTTGGAGTCAGATAGTTGAACCAAAATTCTCATTCCATCATTTACTAACTTTGTGACTCTGAGAGAATAATTTATGATTCTAAGCCTCAGTTTTCTCATCTGTGAAATGGGAATTATATTACTTATCCCACTTGATTGTTGTGAAGGTTAAATAAGAGAATGCACATAAATACTTTATCCCAGCTCTTTTAAAAAATGTTTTATTTATTTATTTATTTTTATAAGTAAGGAATGGATGGAGAAAGAGCGGGACAGAAACATCAATGTATGGTTGCCTCTCATGTGCCCCCAGCTAGGGACCTGGCTGGCAACCAGGCATGTGCCCTGACTGGGAATCAAACTGGTGACCTTTGATTCACAGTCTGGCACTCAATCCACTGAGCCATACCAGCCAGGCCCTTACTATAGCTCTTAGGAATAAATGCTCAATACAGGTTAGGTATTAGTGTTTTATATAATCTTTTCTTTAAAGCATACAATTCATTTGTCTTAAAAATAAACTTACAGAGTTGGGGAAGCATCTCCACAATCCAAATTTGGAAAATTTTCATCACCTTGAAAAGATGTGTCCATTTGCAGTCATACTCTGTACCCACCTTAGGCCCAGGTAACCATGAATCTATTTTCTGTTATTATAAATTTACCTTTTCTGAATATTTTATATAGAGTCATACAGTATGCAGTGTTTTCTGTCTTTGTTCTTTCATTGAGAATAATGTTTCTGAGGTTCACCCATGTTGTAGTGCAGATCAATACTTTTCTTTCTTTTCATTCTTGATTATGGTGTATCCATTGTCTTTCATTCACCAGTTAGTGGACATTTGTATTGTTTCTACTTTTTGGCTATTATGAATAATGCAACTATGAACATTGGTGTATAAGTCTTTGTGTGAACATAAAACATGTAACATTCAGTTCTAAAATTCTAAGAAGCATTGAACTTGGGAGGAGAATGATTATTGAAACAGGCCTTGGTTCTTAATCTTAAACAACAACTATAGTATTTTTCTTAGGATGCTTTGAAGAAGCACAATTATTTACATTCATCATAAAATTTAACTTCTTAGTTAAACAAGAAAAAGGTTAATTTTAATAAAATAGTCAAAAGCTAATAGGTTTGCTATTCTTAAATTTGAATGAGAATTTCAAGAAGAGTTAGACAAGAATCCAAGGGTTACCATGCTACACAACTACAGCAGGCATCCTTTCATTAGAATGGTGACTAGGTGTGCCAGTCACATAGGATACAGTGAGAATGGTGCTGCCTGGAGCTGTGTTGGAACAGATGGTTATACTGTTAGTCCTCTTGAGTCTGTGTTGTCTGCACTCTGTCCCTGGAGGTGGGACCTGTTCTGCTTGTTGGGGGGAGTTGGCCAAGTCATCCATGGAGCTGAGGCCCAAGATGTCACTCTGCAGACTGCTATAGCTCCAGACTCTAGGGAGTTTTAGGAAGGGGGATTATTTGAGGCCTAGGAATTCTCAGACTAGAATTCTCAATGTGCCCTTGAATTGCTGACAGGAGAGACTGAAAGCGCCGACAGACTCACAGTTGAAGCAATATCCTTCACCCTTCTGCCAGGAGAGATCCTGAGCTAGATGGTTGCAGGTTAGTTGAGACCTTGAAGGTTTGTTCTAGAGTGGTTTAGGCCTGTGGGTAAAGTTAGGTGATAATGGAAGCCAACTGGGACCTATGTCTTACTGGGACATGTGCTTAGTCTTATCCTTCCCCTGAAAGTACTGGGCTGAACCCTTTTAGCAGAGAGTTCTGGAAAATTAGAGACGTTCTATGGAAAGACCAAGTTAACATTCAAGTCTTAGAATTTGATCTGAGGTCAAATATCTCTTGCTTTTGCCAGTAAAAAGAGCCCAGATGTTTTTCTATTTACTTAGGCAAACCCTTGAAACACAAGTTAGTGATATAAAACTTTACATTTGCAATGTGAAGAACCCATATTTGGAAAGTTGCAAGCATAAAATATATGCTGTGAAATGGGAGGTCAGGATGGTGAACTCATTTTAGAACCATAGTTTTGACTCAAGAATTTTGATGGGTCTTCACGTTGGTTGAGCTTCTTGGTCCTAATATCATTGAGAGAATTAAATCATGATATTAAAACATTGAAACAGTAATGCTTTGTTTTTATTGGCAGGAACCAAAATGATCTAATACTAATGCCATGAAACATCAGTCACTTTTTTCCTGATGAATAAGATGAACTTTGGCTGCTTATGATAGTAAATTTAATAATGTCAGTGATTTGAACTGTTTCTATTCTAAATGTGCAGAAATGTGTTTTATTGCATATCTTCCCCCCACCCCCCAACTCCTCTCTCTTTCTTATACTACCACTGTCAGAGACTTTTGTGGCAAATAAGCCGAAATACATAGATTAGAGCATATCATTCACATGTGCCACGTGTGTGCCAAAGTATGAGTACCCACGGCAAGGCTTCCTCTCACAGGTGGTCTGAATTTGCTGCTAGCTGGTTCTGTAAGCAGATTCAATATTTCATAAGCACTGCTCCATCTCATGCCTCCATTATTGACACCACATGGAAGTCAGGAAATTGGTTCTTTCTGGGAACAGTTTGCAGAAATATGCAGCCTGTCAGCCCCTTTCTCATGGGTGCATTAACAGAGCAGCTCACGATTACAAGTAACGAACCTCCTCCAGATGTGTGTAGCAACTCAGCTCCAACTTTATCTTCAGTCCCGAAGATGGACTTGACAAGATGGATTATTTGTGGCCATATTGTAATAACTTTGTGAAATTGGAATTCCCAATGATTGTAATGAAGGGTGAGGAATCGGCAGCAGAGGAACAGGGGATTTCTACTTGCAGTAAACAATACAAAAGGACAACAAAAATAAAAAGAGCAAATCAGCTGTGGCATTTTCCTGCCTAGGACACTGATTCTTTCAGATTATTTTAATACTTTCTCTTTTATGATCCTGTTTACGCTACACACATTAAAGTTAAGTCATGTCTTTAATAAGATGGAAACTGAAAGTGAGATTTGGAAATGACTGAATCAGGCTTCTTAACTTTTTTCTTCCCCGGGAGAGTTCAAAAACAACTGACAGAAAGGGATATACCAAAGAAAAATAATTTTAATTGTTGGCTTCCATGGAAAATTCAATCCAGTCTTTCATTCATTCCCTTCCCGGTATAGGGCCAGCACAGTTTTCTCCTTATGGCTGGGGACTTAATTTAGCTTACACATTTCTGAAGATATAACTATATTTCTAAGAGAAATATTCTAACTATCAATGATGCATACACTCTCAGTCTCAAAAGACAGAAGGATTTTTCTAGGATAAAGTAATTGGGGGTGAATTTCTCTTGCATTTTATTAGCAGTGATGATTTCAAGTGAGTGTTCTCTTAAAACAAGGCTGTACTTAAGTCTTTCTTTTAAAACACATATCCCCTGAGGAGTAGTTATAAAAATGGGCTCTTTGGGGAGTTATTTGTCCATCTTCAAGGTTGGCATTCTTAATTGTTTGATGTAGATGTTCTAAATAAAATTCTTCAAATCCAGCTGTTATGATTTAGCTTAATGTTTGTACAGAGGGATTTCCTGTGTCATCGAAGAGGTGGAATCAAAACAGAATTAGTCATTTTTGCATCTTCTATTTATAGCCCAGCTATTATTCAGATGCATTGTAGAAAAATGATGTGAACAAGATTTTCTCTCTCTCTCTCTCTCTCTCTCTTTTTTTTTTGTAAACAAAACTCTTTTTTTAACCTGTGGATTTAACTTCAGTTCCTAACTTAGACAGATAGCACTCAACGAACACATTACTTCTTAAATGAAAAAAATGTCTAAGTAAGCCCATCTTCATTTGCAAATTAAATGTTTGCTAGTGCAAAGTAAAATGACATGAAGTCTTGGAGACATCATTGGAGTATTGAAACAAAATTCTACTCTTTTTATTTAGTTAAACATCAACATTAAAGGTAGCTTCCCAATTCAGTGAGAGTTATGATTTAGGCATTTTATTTGGGGGATATTAATAAATTACTTGAAAATTTTGGAAGTGGTAGGATGAGGGCAGAAGCCTTGGAGGCTGTACTGAGACAAATGGAAGCAATAGATATATTGGTTATAGGAAATGGTTGTTAGAACTCTTCAGACCACTCAGTTTTTCTTATTTTCATTCCTCCCCCCTTTCTTGATAAACAACTAATTTGAGAGGCATTTAGAATAGCTTGCTGGGTTGCTAGGTTGAAGGAGGTAAGAAGCAAGTTTACTAGCTTTCTTCTAATCTGATCTATAAGGTAATTAGGTGTATATAATTAAATGAGATGAAGCACTGGAAAAGTGCTTTGTACATTTTCAAATTCTCTACTATTATTGATTACTGCCACATCTGAAGCAGCTTCTATTATAAAATAGCCACAAGCCAGAGTTTGATGAGTGATATTAAATCAAACCAAAGAGCAGTTGGACAAATAATAAGTCATAAGTAGAAGGTTGATGAGCTTGACAACCAATATTCTCCATCTTTAATTTTTCTGCAGTGTGGGATCAGCAGATGGCTTATTTTCATTGGCAACAGCATGGAAAAAAATTGCCAGATACAAGAACAGTGTATTCTAGCAACATGGTCTTGAAGTTTTATTCTTTTAAGGATGTTGGCAACCAGTCAAATTAATGAATGGTTGCCAGGTGTTGAATTTGAATGTCACTGTTGGTGATTATAGGGTGAGTGTGTCTTTGTTTCCTATGTGTGCTAAACTTGCATTAGGAATTCCATTATTTTGAGAAGCTATTGAAGTTTTCTCCAGGGCCATCTGAAAATTATACAAATTCAATGTATAAACATGAGAAGTTTGAGCTGAAGATAAAAATTACTCCCCCCACCCCCATGACTGTTCAGACATCTGGACCAACCCTAGGCAGGGGAGCTTCTTGATGGTCATTGGTGGGTGGGTATTTAAGACCTGGTTTCCAGAGGGTGGGTGAAATTTTCAGAGCAGGAATTTTCCAGTTCTGAGATACCGCAAGAAAGTGGAACCAGCATTTTTCTCTCCCACAACCTAACCTTTTCAATTTTTCTGAAGCTAATTGGGATGAGAGTAGGGTCATAGGGAGCTCTACATCACTTCGATGGTCAAGAAGAGTTTGCCTTCTGTGACTGGTATGGTGTGTCTCCTTCCCCATGCCATGATAGCTAGGCTAGAATTAGAAGGGATTGGTCAGTGATAATCAAATACCAAACTCAGCCCTGGCTGGTGGCACAGTAGATAAGGCACCAGCCTGCAAACCCAAAGGTTGCTAGTTTGATTCCCAGCCAGGGTGCACATAACCAGGTTGCAAGCCAGGTCTGTAGCTGGAGGCAGGTGAAAGGCAACCACACATTGATGTCTCTCTCCCTCTCTGCCTCTCTCCCTTCCCCTCTTTCTAAAAATAATAAATAAAATCTTTTTGAAAAATTAAAAAAAAAACAAGGACCAAACTCATGTGACCCATGGGAAGAACTTATGGTGGCCAGTAGTACGTATAATTTGAGGGGAGAAATGTGAGCCCCTTAAGTTTGTTATTTTACATATTATTATCCACGTCCATTGAGTCATTAGAGATGTTGGGAGCCATGCAGAGGCAGACCCAAGAGGACACAAGGCCAGCAGGTACCATGGGAAGTGAGTGGATGACAACCATCCAGGCCTTGAAAGATGATATCATGTGGACCACTGTCATTAACCATAGTACTGTGGTCCTGAGGATGCCCAAATCGTTACATTCAAGAAGTCCTTAAAAATGTTGAATAGGCTCTAATTTGGTGAGTAGAGGTCAACAGCAGAGATCTCTGGGAAGCAGCAATACTCACAGTTAGAAGCTGGCATCCTTTCCAAGGGTGGCCTGTCTAGAGGCCTGGAGGAATAGTGGGAGAAGTGCCTGATGAGGACTAAGTCAACTGTAGACACCCAGTCAAGAATGTGGCTCAGAGCAGGAAGAACTAGAATGCAAACTTGGAATTGGAGAAGAAAGCAAAGCTGTATAGATTGGGTAGAGTTTCAGTAGGGTCTGGTGAGGAGACTGCAGTCAGCAGACTTGTGGGCCCCAGTGGATCTCTTCAGAGATACAAGATGTCATGTTTGCAATAGCAAATCGAATCCTGAACTCTATATATTGGTGGGAATTGGGGCTGATGATAGACCACTATGATGAAAGATCAAAACTAGCTCAGGGTCTAGCTAGGGCTAAATGTGCAGATTAAATAATTAGCACATTTAACTAGATAGAGTTGGGGCATGTACTCTTTTCTTGGAGGTAATAGAAGGTCTTTATGACAAAGAATAGCTAGTGCTAATGTGGAAAGCATTATATTATTATCAAGGGTATATTTGTGATATTTCTCCATGGCTCATATACCAAGAGAAGTATGATAATGTCCTAGAATAAATCATAGGTTATTTATTTTGTGAAACATATGCTGTGAATAAAAAATTAGAACACATGGTGTGACAAATATGACCAGGCTGATGAGGATAATTGGATAAAATACTGGCAATCAGGATTTTTTTGAAAATAAGAGACGATGTGGTACAGATATGCCTATAGTTAGGGGGCTTGCCTCAGAGTAGAAGGGAGAGGGTATGTACATAGGAGAGTAATAGAAGCCAAAGGTAATAGGTGCTGTAGGTTTAGGAAAGAAGAGAGCTTATCCAGTTGGGATATTTAGGAAAAACTTCATAAAAGTGACATCACATAATTATATTTTGGTGATTGTATAGGACCTGAACAAGAATTTAAAGGTATAAGAGGCTTTCAGGTTGAGGCATTGGATGGATGAAACCCACAAATTTGGAAGCAAAACTTATAGAAAGTACAAATGTCAGTACATAATTTCTTTGGGGGAAAGGTGTAAGGCAAGACTAGGAAGGTAGATTCCACTGTCTTGTGGATCATGTTGAATAGGAGACTTGGTACTGTATCTAACATGAGCTGGTAATATAAAGAGGGAAAAAGTGATGAGGGCATGTATTTGGGAGATGCAAAATGTGGTTACTGTAGTCATTTATGGAAACAGGTAAGATAAACTATGTTCAGAAAGATAGAACCTAAAAATCTTAGGTTTTTATGGACATAAGATATTGAAGGTTTATTCAATATAATATTCAGGCAGAAACTCTGGGTGTTTCAGCATTAAGACAGCTAAGAGAGGAGTGGATATCAAAATAAAATATGGCTGAGAGGCCAGAAGACTAGAGATGAAGAAAAAATGATAGGAGTTTCTTTTTACACCTCTGAGACCTTAAAAAAATGTGGTTTCAGGTGAGCAGAGTCAGGGACAAGGGTCAGGATGGGCTGTCCATTGCAACAGATTATAGCAGTGGTTCTTGATGTGCGGTCTCTACTTGGGCCATGCCATCATGACTTAGGAACTTATTTCTACAGATTCTTGGGCCCCACCTAAGACCAACTGAATAAGAAAGTCTGAGTATAGGGCCCAGTAATCTGTGTTTTATCAAGCCTTCTAGATGACTCTTATGGCTGCTGAAGTTTGAGAACCACTGTGATATAGGAATGCAGGGTGAGGCATTCTGTTAAATCTGACTGTTAAAGGGCCTCTAGATGTAGGGTACAGTTTTATTCTCAAAGGCTTCCTTATTTTATCTTGGCAAACACAGACTGCCTCTTCATTAAAATGGTATGATTTGAGGGGAGAAATGTCGGCTCTTGAAGCTTGTTATTTTACATATTATTGTCCAAGTCCATTGAGTCATTGGAGACTTTGGGAGCCAAGAGTTTTCCCTCCAGGCTGATCCTTCTGGATTGTGATGATACCTTAAGCCAGGGATAGCAAACAGATTTTGTATTTTGGGTTGTGTTTGACTAGGGGTGATTGTTTGGAATCCTGCATTAGGTAAAGTGGGAGGCCACATTCATCGGGGGAAATGATTAGCAATGTCTGCCATAGGTATACAGCAGGCAAGGAGTAGGGCACACATGTCTTATGTTTGCCATCCCCACTAAATGGCTATATCAGGATCCCCAGGACATGAGATACTTTTGAAGGAAACTGAAGCCTGGAGAAAGGAGAAGGGCATTGAGAAGGTGCTGAGGTGTGAGAAAGCATCTCACAATTTTTCCTGGGCCTACCACGCTGGCTTCTAATATACAGTTCTGATACTTGACACTAACATGAATACCCACACCTGGCAAAGTTCTAGGAAATGTAAGAAACCTTGGGGTTTAGGAAAAAATAGGAAAACCCTGCTATTGCTCATTAGAAATGTGAGAAATTACATAGTTAGGATCTGCTGTTCTTTTCTGGAGTCTACTTCTGGCCGTTTGTTTTGCCTACTGCACAGACATAGCATTCAAATGAGACTGGCCAGGAACAATAGTAACTGTTCTCCTCCAGGTCCTCTGGGTTCCCCAAGGCAGAGCAGAGCAGCCTTGGACCCGAGAAACTTTGTGTGTTCATCCACTTACATAAACAGTTGAATTGGCTCATTGAGTGGTCTTTCTTCACAGACAGCCTGTTATCCTACTTACTATCTTTGGGGAGTTAAGTTATAGTTATTTCACCTACATTTTCCCCCCTGTGGTAGCGTAATTACCATTTTAAAGCAAAAATATTTCAGGATATCATGAAGAGTAATTAACTATGACACCTGGCATAAGGAAGAATGAAATAATGTTATGGAAAACATAAGATTTAGGCTTTCTTTGAATTAGATAGGAACAAATGTTTTTCCTATTTAAACTCAAAAAGTCCCAGCCACTGACAAGTTTTTGGGTTTATATGGAAGATCATCGACACAACTGGCAATACCAATAATGAACCTGGGGCATAGATGAAAGAGCATGAAGTTGGAGGACAGGAAAAGTGTGTTTGGGTTTTGGCTTTAGGACTACTTTTGTGCTATTGAACAAGTCTTTTAATCTCTCTTGGTCTCAGTATCTAGAGCTGGAAAATAAAGAATTGAACAAAGTACTCCATAAGATCCCCTTTACTAGGATGTTAGTTGTATATATGGACCTGTCATTTACCTTACCTGAACATGTCACTGTCCTGGATTCATTCAGCTGTTAATCTAATCTTGCTTCTGATTCTACTTTGCTTTTTGCTAGGGAATGTTAATTCTTTTGGTCCAGTTATCTGAGCCAATGTCTTGCTCCAAAGTCTCCTAAATACTGTTCTGTGGTACCCTATCTGTGGGAGAGCAAAGAAGGTCTTTGTGGTATAATTTAAAAAAAATTTAAAGGCCCACTCATTTTAAAAGGTCACCCAAAATGCCTGAAATTTCTATTATTTCTTCTTTTGGTTGAAGACATTCAAGTCTTGCCTATGCATTAATTTACATTAATTGAGGCCAGATTATATGAACTGCATTGTGCTAGGAAGCACAGATCCAATCTCTGCTTTTAGGAGCTTACAGTCTAATGTACATTATCTGAAAGGAGTCACATGATGATAATACTCTAGAGTTAGTTTTGAGCAAAGGAATGACCAATGAAGGCAAAACATTAAATGAAAGTAAACCAGTATAGTAAGAGATGGACTCTATTTTGGGATCCTGGTTTTGTATCTGTGGTTGGAACTTAAAGGAATGACACACATATAATTTTTCCAGTAGTATAGGAAGTAAAGAAAATTTTGATTTCTCATTTGAAAAAAGATATAGTCTTCTCTACTTCATAGAGAACTATAGATAGATAACTGGACCTAAAGAATTAACATTCTACTTCAATTTTTTAAATACGCCCTTTCAAGTAGAGATGTTACAAGCTTGCTTTAATGAACATGTAAGACATACTCATGAAGAAAATACCTAATAATTTGTGTGTTATGTTTCTCAGGCACCGTTATTCTTTTAGATGGTCCCATTGTACCAGCCCTACCCAAACTGTATTTATTTGCTTAGGGAATCTTTTTCCATAGGGCAAAGATACATGTTAGCTCAGGCAACATTACATTCTCAATTAGTGAGTCAAATGAATGAGATGTCAGTATATACTTCTCTTAAGAATTGGTGTATAGGAACCAGTGCAAAATGCTCAGCCATCAATAGTTTTGAGAGGTTGTATGTGTGAATCTTATCCCCTGTGTTAGGACTATTACTTCCTTGAACTAGTACTAGTATTTATTTATACACCATTGGAATCCAAGAACTATTGAACCATTTTGATAGCAGCATTCTAAAAATTAGAGAATATCTTACACTTTCACCTGGCTTTTTAAAAGCACACAAAATAATCAGACTTTGTGCTTATGAGTCTGCTGAGCCATTGGGAGGCATATAAAGGTATAGATTAATTACTAGTTGCAGAAATAGCCAGAGTACATGAGCAGAACTCTGCAAGAACTTGTGCACTTGTAAACTTGGCAGGCCTGAGCTGTGAATGGCTGAACCAGACCAGATGAACTGCTGGGACTACTGAGAGAGCCAGGGAAAGAACTTGCTTATTTCTGCTGCCCAAAAGAGGGAAAAATAATCCAACTGACAGACATCCAACAGGATGATGGTTCAGTACTTGGAAAGCAGTGAGACTGAAAACCACCTGTGGTTGGTAATGGAAAGCAAACGTCTTCATTTTATTTATTTTATTTTTAAGTACTATTTTGGGCTTCATAGGTCAAATAAAATGCCAGGGGCATTAAGGTAGACAGTGGTTTATGTGACATCAAGAGTGAGTCCTTATGGCTCACACACACAGTTCAGGGTCTCCATGAATTACAAAGAGTGAATGTACTGGACTACATTCAAAGGACAGAAATTCAAAAGTATAATAGCTGGCTTAAGAAGACCGATTAAGAGGCCTAAATATGTTTGACTTGGATAAAGAGTACAAAAAGGGGATAGAATAGCCTTCCGTAGGTCCTTGAGGAGCTGAAACTCAAACTAAATGAGGAGAGGAATTGTTTGGGGTGGTGTACTGAGGTGCAGCTATGCTTGGCATGATGAAATTGAGAGAAGGAAAACTCAGCCTGAATGTCAGGAAAATATTTCTTATACAAGTTTCATAAATCTGCCAAGGAAAGTGGTAAAAGTCTTGTTTTTTGAAATCACTTAAAACTAGATTAGAGAAACCACTCATATTTTTTAGTCTTCTCCCACAATTTCTCTATCTAAAAATCTATGAATTCTTTGTTCTCACTGGTATGTGTGAGTTCTCTAAATTAAGTGTTCCCTGTGAAATTCTTAATGATACTTTATATCTATTTTTAAAATTCTAAAATAATAAGAGAGTCACTAGAGAAAAAAATTACCAGGATGCTTATTACATTTTTTCTTCCATCCAGGGTTTGTTTCTTAAATTGCTTTGTCTAAACTTATTTGGGTACAGGCTTTAGTTGTTTGTTTTTATGTTTAAAATGAAATTGCAACAGGTGTAATTTTGATTGGATACTTCAAACAATTTAAAAATAAAAGAACTGTCATGAAATTAAATTGGGAATCAATAATAGAAGGGAACTTGAAAAACTTACTAATATGTAAAAACTAAACAACAGACTATTAAATAATCTTGAGAGAAATTAGAAAATACTTTGAGGTAAGTGAAAATAAAAACAACACAGCAAAACTTAATCAGACGCAGCTACTGTACTGTCTAGGAAAAATGTATACCTCTAACTGCCTGTATTTAAAAAGAAGAAAGATCTTAAGTCAATACCCTGAATTCTCCTTTAAGAAACCATAAAAAGAAGAGCAAACCAAACCTAATGCAAGTGGAAGGAAAGAATAAAGACTGAAGTGAAAATAAGTAAAACAGAGAAGAGAAAAAAATAATAGAGGAAACTATGAAACTAAAAGTTGGATCTTCAAAAAGATACAAATAATTAATAAACCTGTAGATAGTTGGGCTAAGAAAAAAAGAAAGAAGATGAAAATTACTAAAATTGGGAATGAGAGAGGGAAATAACTACTGATCCTCCAGAAATAAAGAAGATTAAAGGAAATATTGTCATCAACTGGATACCAACAAATTAGATCATTTAGAGAAAATGGACAAATTTTATGAAGACACAAGTTACTGTAACTGCCTCAGGAAGGAATAGAAATTTTAATATCTATAACTAAAGAGATTGAATCAATAAGAAAAGGAAAAAAAACAAAAAACAAAAACCTTTTCATGAAGAAAAACTCAGAGCCAGATGGCTTTACTGATGAATTTTACCATTTAAAGACTAATTAACATCAATCCTTCACAAACATTTCCAAAAAATAGAAGAGAGCACCTTCTAATTAATTTTAACAGATAGTCATTTCAGACCAAACAAGGCAAAAATACCATAAAAAAAGAAAACTGTATATCAATATAGATGCAGAAATCCTTTTCCCCAAGATTGGGAACAGAATGTAGATCTCCTCTCTTATCACTTTTCTTTTTTAAAAAATTGAAATATAACTGACAATAATATCCTATTTGTTTCAGATATACATAATGGTGATTCAATTTATATATAGTACAATATGAAATGATCACCACAGTAAGTGTAGTACCATTTGTCCCCACACAAAGTTATTAAATTCTATTGATTATATTCTCTATGCTATTGATTATATTCTCTATGCTATATATTATATCCTAATGACATTTATTTTTCTTGTCACTTTTTAATATTTTAGACAGAGAGAAAATGAGAAAGAGAGAGAGAGAGAGGGAAAGAGAGAGAGAGGGAAAGAGAGAGAGAGAGAGGAGCACACACACACACACACACACGCACATACAGATTTGCTGTTTCACTTATTTATGCATTTATTGGTTCCTTCTAGTAGGTGTTCTGATCAGAGATAGAGCCTGAAATCTTGGTGTATATGGATGATGCTCTAACCAGATGAGCTACCTACCTGGCCAGGGCCATACCACTTCTATTTAACACTGTACTAGAGGGCAATTAAGACAAACAGAGGGTATCCAGATAATGAAGAAAAAGGCAAAATCACTTATATTTGCAGACAATATGATCTTGTATATAGGCTGTACTAAGGAGTACACTAAAAAAAAAAAAAAAAAAAACCACTTAGAAATAATAAGCGAGAGTGAGTTCAACAAGATTGTAGGTTATAAGATCAACATGCAAAAATCAATTGTACTTCTATATGCTAGCAATAAACATTCCAAAAATGAGATTAAGAAAATAATTCCATTTATAATAGCATCAAAAGAATAGAATACTTAGTTATAAATTTTTAAAAAGTATAAAATTTGTACACTGAAAACTATAAAACATGTTGAAAGAAATTAAAGAAAATGTAAATAAATAGAAAGATACCCTATAATCATAGATTACCTACTATTGTCAAGACAAAAGATACTTCCCAAATTGGTACAGAGGCTCAATACAATCCATGTCAAAGTTGCAGCTCACTTATTTTGAGGGGTAGAGGGGTGCAGAAATCAATAAGCTGATCCTAAATTTTATGCAGCATTATAAGAGACCCACAATAGCCAAAACAATCATGAGAAAGAAGAGCAAAACTGGAGAACTCACACTTCCCTATTTCAAAGCTTACTACAAAGTACAGTAATCTATACAATGTACTACTAGTATAGGGATAGATAGATATATCAATGAAATAGAATGAAGAGACCAAACATATATCCTTACATTTATATAGTCAATTGATATTTGATAATGTTCTAAGACAGTTTAATGGAGAAAAAATAGTCATTTCAACAAATGGTACTAGGGCCTCTAGATATCTACATGCAAATGAATGAAGTTGGATGTCTAGCTCATACCATATACAAAATGTAACTCAATACATTATAGATATACATATAAGAGCTAAAACTATAAAACTATGAAATCTTCATGACTTGGGTCTTTAAGATGACACAAAAAGCACAAGCAACTAAAGAAAAAAAATAGATAAATGGGACTACATTCAGATTAAAAATTTTGTGTTAGAAACAAAACTATCAATAAATTAAAAGAGAATCCACAGAATGAGAGAAAATACTAGCAAATCATGTGGACTTGTATCCAGAACATCAAAAGTATTTGTGCAACTGAATTATAAAAAGGCAAATAACCCAGTTAAAAATGAACAAAGGATCCAAATAGACCTTTTTCCAAAGTAGATAATGCAAATGGTCAGTAAGCATATCAGATGCTCAACATCATTAGTCATTAAGTAAGTCAAAATCACAATCAGATACAATTTACTTGGATGGCTATAATAAAAAACACAGATACTAACTCTTGGTGAGGATGTGGAAATATCAAAACCCTCACACATTGATGGTGGGAATGTAAAATCATGCAACTGTTGTGGAAAGAGTTTTATACTTCCTTTAATGTTAAGTATAGAGCTAGCATATGCTTCAGCAACTCCACTCCTAGATATTTACTCTAGAGAATTAAAAACATACATCCACATAAAAACTTACATACATATATTTCTAGCAGTGTAATCTATAATAGCTAAAAATGCAAATACCCAAATGCTTATCAATTGATGAAAAAACAAAATGTGGTATATACATACAGTGAAATATTATTTAACAATAAAAAGGAGTGAAATGTTGACATGTGCTATAGTGCATATGAAACTTGAGAGCATTATGCTAAGTGAAAGAAATCACTCATTAAAGACCACCTATTATATAACTACATGTACATGAAATGTCTCAAATAGGCAAATCTATAGAAATAAAAGTTGATTAGTGGTTGCTAGGGGTTGGAAGTTCAGTAATAGGAGAATTTTTGCAATTAGATTGTGGTTACACAATCCTGTGAATATACCACAACCTGTTGACTTGAACACTTTATTTATTTATTTATTTTAAAAATTTTATTATTTTTAGAAAGAGGGGAAGGGAGAGAGGCAGAGAGGGAGAGAGACATCAATGTATGGTTGCGTTTCACCTGCCTCCAGCCACAGACCTGACTGGAGACCTGGTTTGCAACCTGGTTATGTGCCCTGGCTGGGGAATCGAACCTGTGACCTTTGGGTTCGCAGGCCGGTGCCTTATCCACTGTGCTACCAGCCAGGGCAGACTTGAACACTTTAAATGGTGAAATGCATGATATGTGAATTATAGCTCAATAAATCTATTGTCCTTTTTAAAGTAAGAGGACACTATGATACTGGGCATTACTAAAGCTAATTATGGAAATGTTTTCTTAAAAGACTTCTCTCTGTCTCTCAATCTCTATTTCTATTATGACTTTTTCGATAAAAGACATAACTATGACTTTTATTTATTTATTTATTTAAAAGATTTTATTCATCATCTTCAAAGAGAAGGGCAGGGAGGGAGGAAGAAAAGGAGAGAACCATCAATATATGGTTGCCTTTCACCTGCCTCCAGCTATGGACCTGACTGGAAACCTGGCTTGCAACCTGGTTATTTGCCCTGACTGGGAATTGAACTGGTGACCTTTGGGTTCACAGGCCAGTGCCAATACACTGAGCCATACCAGCCAGGGCTAAAATGATTCTGACTTTTAGATAGCTGACTTGATGTAACTGAGAAAAGGAAAATTCAACCTAGCAGTTAGGAAAAATATATCTTACACAATTTCCATAAATATGCCAAGAGAGGTGGCAGAAGTCTCAATACCTGAATTCATCTGAAACTAGATTGAATAAACCACTTACCTATTTTGGTGACAGCACAATCTGTCACCAAAAGGAGTGGGAGGCTCAGACTAGGGTATTGACTCAGAGATTGGGGATGATACATTGCCACCTCTATCAAGAATAGATTCTGAATTTCTTCCTTTGAGTCAGGGGATCAGATATGAATTTAGTAAGGTGGCAGCCTCCAGTATTGCAACAAAACATTCCAAATGTTTTGTTAAGTGTTCCAGAAAAGGGGGTGGGGCTTTTTTGTATTTACCCCAAATATAACAGAACATATTCATGAAAAAACAAAAAACAAATCTCTGTAAATTACGAAATGCAAAGTGACATGAAGGGGCAGAATAAAAACTAAACATAAGTGTCTTCTCTCACCACTATGGCCAGATTGTGCCTCATTAGGCCATTTTTATATCCCATATAAGGTCACAAAGTCAAGAGAAGCTTTGCTCTCACAAAATCTTTCCAACCTACTTTGTCAATGTTGGACATTCCCTTGATAAAAAAAAAAAAAAAAAAAGGTGCTCGCTTCAGCAGCACATATACTAAAATTGGAACGATACAGAGAAGATTAGCATGGCCCCTGTGCAAGGATGACATGCAAATTTGTGAAGTGTTCCATATTTTTATATGAAACAAAATAAATGGAGATCATCCCCCCTCCAAAAAAAAGTCTTTCACTCTATAATTAAAGCTAATAAACTTGAGTGAGTGATATAAGTGGGAGTTACTACTCAAGAGTAAAGGTTTTCATCAATGGATATGGTTATTGCTTCCTTGAATGGTTGAGAAAGCATGAAGACCCTAAGGCTGAGGGGACAGAGTGGGAAAAGAAGATGGTGGCAGGTCTTAAGTGTTAAGATAAGATATTTAGTCACAGATAAGAAAAGAGAAATATTCTTGAGCAGGATAGCAACATAATTAAATCAACAGCTGAGGTCATTTTGATAGCTTATTCAACATATAAGATTGGTCAAGGTGACAAGGCAACCACTTTGAAAGACGCTGCCATATTCTAGACATGAGGAAGTTAGGAATATTGGAAAAGGGTTGTGTATGCAGAAGTGGAAATAGAGGGACAAACTTAGGGGACATGGTGGCAACAGATTCTCCACCTTAAAGGTGGTTCTCTTTGAGTAGCACAGACATAATAATTGGGAGAAAGAATTACTCTGCTTATTTTATTCTCTCCCTTGCCTTCTTTAAAAATAAAACAAGCAAAATAGAACTAGAGGCATGGAAACAAGGAATAGACTGACAATGTGCAGAAGGGTTGTGGGAGAGGGGAGAAAGAGGCAAAGAAGTGAACAGTTTAGTAGAAGAACAAGTATAAATGACCATGGACATGGACAACATGTGGGGATTGACTATGGGAGAGGGTGGGGCAGTGGAGAGCAATGGGGGAAAAAATGGGATAAATGTAATACAATAATAAATTAATTTAAAAAATCCTTCAATAGTTTTTCTGTGCCATCGAGATCAGGCCCAAATTCCACAATAACATTATAAGGGTCTTTACAGTTGGTTTCTGACAACCTTCCCAGTGAACCTTTCCTTACTACTTACCTTGATCTCAATGTCCCAGCCACTCTGAAAGATGATTTCCACTTTGGGGCTTTGTAAAGAATGTCTCTGCCTGTGGCATTCCTTCTTTTTGGGCCTACTCTCCATCTTTTCCTCAAAATCAGAAGAATTATTTTGCATACTTGAGATCTCAATTTTTTTTTTTAAAAGATTTTACTTAATTATTTTTAGAAAGAGGGGAAGAGAGAGAGAGGCAGAGAGGGAGAGAGACATCAATGTATGGTTGCTTTTCACCTGCTTCCAGCCACAGACCTGACTGGAGATTTGTTTTGCAACCTTGTTATGTGCCCGGCTGGGGAATCGAACCTGCGACCTTTGGGTTCGCAGGCCGGCACTTTATCCACTGTGCTACCAGCCAGGGCTGAGATCTCAATTTAGACATAATTTTCTGCATAAAATCTCTTCTGACAATTCTCTTGTCCATCTATCTGGGCTAATTGCCTTTCCCCTGTGATGATAGCTTCCTCCTTTAGTACAGACTGCTCTGTACAGAATGGCTCTCCAAACTTTGGTGGGCACAGAAATCACTTTCAATGATTACTGAATGTAGACTTTCAGGCTCCAGACCAAGCACTCTGGTTTACTAGAGCTTAGTTGAGCCCCCAATCTTAGAAATACTGCTGCATTATAGTTGGTTTTTTACCTATTGGAATCCTAGGCTGGACTGGGGTTCTAGGAGGGCAGAGGACATTATAATCTAACATCCAACACAGGGTCTGATATGATACAGATAGTCATTAGATAATTGCCAAATAAGTGAACAAATAATATGAAAATAGGATGAGTGAAAACATGAGTCAAGACTGCAAGCTTAGGGAATAAGGAGGTAATGGCAAAAATGGGAAGGGGTGTCTATTTGTGGGAGAAAATGATGAATGCACACATGCTAACTTCAGACAACAGGTGGGGACTCTAAGGCTGTACCCCACCCTCCGTCCTCCTGTCTGGCACCGACTATGAAGTGGAAATGGCCCAGCCCTGTTTATATTACCTATGTACTCCCAAGGACTCAGATGTATGTTTCCCCAAAGGCAGCATATAATTTTTAGAATTGCAATCATTTTTTCCATGTCCTTTTGGAGGCTATAAAATAATTTTAGATGCAATAGTAATTCTAGGCCCTCGCTTACCCTTGACCTTTGAAGTTTGATTCAAAACATCACACACCTCCCAGCCCAGATGTTGGCAAGTTAATGATATATTGCTGTAGGAAAGATCTCTGTCTTGTTTGTACTGGGAGCTGGAAATTTTTGGTAATGTCATCTTACCTTGATTTTTTTGAGGGGAAGGGATACAACCGAACTAGTTTTGTCTGTATAAAAAAAAAAGGTTAAGAATTAGAAAAAATAATGAAGCTCCCTAGTGTTTAAGAACTCAGCATTGTCGTGCAATTGATGTAAGAATGCTTCAAAACACAGAGTGACTCTTAGCCCAAGAATAAAAAGGATAATTTCCAGCTAAGTGAGTCCAAAGGCTTTTTTTAGAGTCTGAGCTCTTTTTACCCATTTCCTACCTCCAGTCCTCATCCTTGGTTTCTAAATGATAGGATTCACACAGAAGTAATTACTAAACCTGCTCTACTCACCACTCTTAAAAACACTTTAGCCTTTTAACTGGCAAAATTGACTATAAGAAGAATAATGTCTTTATAAGGTCAGGAGTTAACAAATCCAGCGAATGCCACCTCAAAGTCATATGGGGTCCGTCCCGAAACTACTGAGCCAATGTCAATATAATTAAAACAGTTTTCATGGCTGATACTTTTGGGACAGACCTCATATGTATACTGACTCATAGGGATTTATGTGCATTTCTTAAGCTTCCCTACTGGGTAGTAAAGCATCTTGAGGATATGGGGTAGATAACCTTCTCAGCACCTGATACAATGTGTGTGCATTGAGTAAGTGCCTAATAATTATCTGTGAAATTAATCTGTAGCAGCTTCTGGTTCTGGTTCATTGATTAGTGTGCAGTGTTGGGCAGATACAGCTTGGTGAGTGCTGGCAAATTAAATAAAATGGCATCCTCTCCTAACACCTTGCTAATATTTATTTTTCTGGGAAAGGGCAGCTAATTGTGGCCTGGAGAGTCTTAGGCACCTGGCAGGCACTTGGCCTTCAGGCACGAACAGGCCAGGCCTGGAAGCATTATTAAGTTCTCTGAGTCAGTGGAGCATGTCTTGTTCAAAGAGGATGAGACTGCTCCCCAGATTCCATGACCTGTTGGCCTCTGGAGTGGAGGCCGGAAACCTTCCTGACCAAATAGATGACTTCTTGGAAGCCATTACAAACAGCCACCTTTTAAATGAGCAGACACTTGCTTACATGAAACTTGGCCTTTATCCTCTTTTTTCAGTTTTCTGAATTGGAAGATTTTTTTTCCCTCTGCCTCATTTCTTTTCACTGGCTTCTTATGGAAACCTCTCTGCTTATGAACCCTCTGTTCTCTTTTTTAATAATAGTTTTCCAGTAAGATTTCTTCATCCTGGGGATCTAAAAACCCACACTGTGCTCTATTTAGGTTCCTGCTATTGTCCCCCTACCTCCCCCCTGCCACACACACACACATTGACCAACCTGACTGCAAACGTCCAAATTCTGGGAGCTTGAAGATGTCATCCTTTCTTCCCATAACGGCTTAATGCTTTCTCCTTCCTACTGGGGTCCTTTATGTATGATCTCCTTAGATTCATAGAAAGCTTTTTTTTACTGATTCTAAAATATTTGTTTGGTATGTGCCTGTGTGTGTGTTTTCAGTGATGAAGTTCTCTTGACAGAATCATTGTGAGAAAGGCCTTCCTCAATGCTGATTGTGTATGGGTGCTTATAATAAGCTCACAATATCATACTAAAGCTATTGTCTATAACAACACAGGGACAAGCCACAGTGGCATGATCGCTGCTCTAAGCTGAAAGTATGTCCACGTAATATTTTGTCGCATTCCCCTTTCTTCAGAGGGCTGGAGACAGCACCTGCAGTCCCTGGCAAGGTGCAGTTGGCAGCTCAGCTAGCCAGACGCCGAGTTTTTCCTGCTCCAATAATAGCGTGTGAGCGGCAAGCTGGCTTCCTGCTGACATATAAATCTGCCACTGCCCCTCGGTGTGTTCCTGGAAGCCTGGATTAGGGCTGGCTGCTCACCACCCACCTCCAGGGAAGGCAGTGGACTACCCCTGTTCCTCCCCCAGGAGGCAGTAACTGTGGTAGAACTCTCTTTTAGAGTTGAAAGATTTTCTGAAAGCTGAATGCCTGCCCTTTTTCATGACTTCTGTGTCTACCCAGACCACTTTGATTCTTCTCAAGGTGTCATCTCACCGTCTCATGCAGAAGCATCCTCTAAATCCAAGCCCATGCTCCTGTATCTCTGCCTGGTACAGGAATAGTTGGAGGCTGAGATCCCACTGGCTTTGGGAGGGCAGCTGGCTCTATGTCATCTGTGGTACAGGATATGCTGAAAGTTGGAAACAAGCTCCTGTGAAGACCAAATCAGCATGAACAGTCTTAAATTTTCACTTCAATTACAGTGATTTCCCATGCTTGGTAGGCTCATGAAAGTATTCTTAACAAGTTCCTTTGCAAGTAGGCACCTGTCCAGGCAAGAAAGTCCTCTTTAAGTAGATGGTCAATGAGGATGTCTCATAAAATCTATCATGGTTATGCTTTATGTGGGGAGATTGGACAGATTCTAATAAGCAGTCTAACCCTTTAGTAGAGGAGTGTAAGGCTTTGGAATCAGATGTATACTAAAGATAATAATTATATAATAATATAGATATTGTACATTATCTATATTATTATATTGTATTAATATTAATTAATACAACATAATAATATTGTATTAATATTAATATAATACAGATAATCATAACCTTTGAGAGTACTATCTTTGAGGATTAAATGCAAAAATGCATGGAATATGTTTAACACAGCACTTGACCTAAAGTTAATACTTTTCAATGACTTAAGAATGTTTTTTCTGGTCTTTTTATAAGTTATCAACATGGATGTATGTCTAGACTCTTCAGTGTTAAGGGCAGTTAGCATGGAAGGCAGAGGTGCCTTAAGTAAGTTGCTTTGAGGTTACACAGGCTTATCTTACTGTTGTGTAACGTACATTTTTCAGCTCCAACCTTGATGACAGGTTTGTGTAATGTGCCATAAGGCTCCCTGTAATTGCGGTTAGACAGAGAAAATATATGGGATAATGATATGACTTTTCCCCACCCTTTGCTCAACACTGTGGTATAGAAGGAAGAGGCCCCTCCAGAAAGCACTTTCAGGATGGCAAGAGCACTTGTGCTGGTTTGTCTTAGAACATAGTGTTCTTGGATTCTGCTCCTGGCGGGCTTGGTCAGGCCTATTGGGTTCACTATAGGAGACAGTTAGAATTCCATGCTATGCAGGCAACTGCAATTCGGAGCCACCAAAGATTCTGCAGAAATGTTAATGTTTGAAAAGTCCTCTCAAGTTCATATTTTCCATGCATCTGGAAATTCCAGTTACCAAAATTGATTTGTCACTCTTTGACTATAATTTCCATTCCTTTAGTGGTAGCTAGTCTGGGACTGCATTTAATTTAGGGCTCATACCTTCCTTCCAAAATTCCTCCTTTGCCAGTCTTCATTTGCCTAACAAATTGAGGGGCTTCCTGGATTTTTTGTTGAAATCTAAGAAGAAGGTTCAGTGGTCTATGAATTCTCTATCATAGTCTGGTGGTGAGCTGTGGCCACCATTTCCTTTCTTTCCCTTCACCCACTCCACCAATGATACTTCCAAAGGCAAAACGCAAGCAAACACTCCCCTCCCCGCCAAAAACTCCACATTAGAGCTTCTCAAATTTTAGTGTACCCCACAAACCACTTGGGGCCTTTATTAAATTTCTGATTCTGATTCAGCAGGTTTGGAATTGGCCTGAGATTCTTCATTTCTTACAAGCTTCCAGGGTGATTTCTATGCTGCTGGTCTGCAGATTAAAAGCTCAGGTTTAACTTCATCCCAAGTAATATACAAAGTTCTGTAGGGATTCAGTTCTCCAAACATTTACTGAGCCTTTCAACACCTCTAGCTGTTTTTTTCTCTCTCTGAATCCTCAGGTGGAAGTTTCTGATCATTTCATCTTTCAGCAGTACTAAACACTATAGATTTGTACAGCCTTACCCTTAGTTCCATTTCCCTCAATTGGTTTATCTTGTTGATATTTGTCATCCACTTAGAATCTTAATCCTTATATATGTAGTTGTTGCTGTAACAGGCAGTATACACATGAATAAAAATGTACAGTCAACTGCAGTGTCTCTCTTGGGATCAATTGGTCTTTTGCTGGCCTTTGGATTTTGATTTCCCCATCCGAATCATGGCTTTGTACAACTCAGTGATATGCACCACCTATTAGAGGCCCTGTCTGTGGTGTCTGCTATTGGAACTTTCCTAAATAACTCTAACCTGGATGAAAATTGCTCTTAATATTTTCTATCATCTGCTCCATTGTTAAATAGGCACACAGAAGCAACCTAGTATTTCTTTGGCCACCCTGTGTGATGAAACAATGAACAATGAAGGCAACGTATTTACAAACATCTCCCCAACTTCCTCTAATCGAACGAAAAGATCTAGAGTTTAGCAAAAATTAAGTTTTTTGGTTAGAGGCACAAACTATAGTATTGGTTATGCTTTCCTGACTCTTCCTCCTTTCCTGGTCCTCAGTTCATAATTCCCATCTCATAAGCACTTTACTGTATTACTTAAAATCAAGTAATTAAAAGTAGTTTACTATATTATTAGGTTAATTATCTGAAGGGTTTCTTTTTTCTTAATGTAGGTGTGTATTACTATAAACATACCTTTTAGAACTGTGTTTGCCGCATTCCATGTTTTAGAGTGTTTCATTTTTCATTTGTTTTCAGATTTAAAAAAATTTCCCTTTGGGACAGAGGGGAGCAAAAAGGGGATGGATGTAATACAACAACAATAAAATTAAAAAAAAAAAAATTCCCCTTTGATTTTGACCCACTGATAATTCAGGAGTATGTTGTTTAATTTCCACATTTATGAATTTTCCAGTTTTTCTTGTTATTGATTTCTAGTTTCATATCATTGTCAGAAAAGCTGCTTGGTAAGATCTCAGATTTTGAAAATTTGCTAATACTTGTGACTTAACACACACACATGTTCTATCCTGGAGAATGTTCCATATGTACTTGAGAAAAATGTGTATTCTGTTGCTATTGGATGGCATCCTCTATATATGTCTGTTAGGTCCATTTGAAAATATGGTTTAAACCCAGTGTTTCCTACTTAATTTTCTGTCTGGATGATCTATCCATTATTGAAAGTGGGGTATTGATGTCCTTTACTATAATGGTATTGCTGTCTATTTCTCCCTTCAGATCTGATCTGTTAGTATTTGCTCATTTATGTAGATGCTACGATGTTGGATATATATATATCTAACAAAAATATATATTATATATATATATATACATATATATATAATTATTATTATACCTTCTTGATAAATTGACCCCGTTGTCAATTATATAGTGACATTCTTATCTCATTATAGTTTCTGAGTTAAATTTTATTTGGTCTGATATAAGTATAACTACTCCTGTTCTCTTTTGATTTTTATTTGCTTGAAATATATTTTCCATCCCTTCCCTTTGAACTTATATGTGTTATAAAGCTGAAGTGAGTCTCTTATAGAGTGTATAGTTGAGTCTTATGTGTGTGTGTGTTTTAAAATCTATTCAGCAACTCTATCTCTTTTGATTAAGGAATTAATTCATTTACATTTAAAATAATTGTTGATATGTAAGGACTTACTAGTGCTATCTTACTAGCTGTTTTTTGGCTGTTTTGTAGTTTCTCTATTCCTTTCTTCCCTTCTTGCTATCTTCCTTTGTGAATTGATGATTTTCTGTAATAGTATACTTTGATTCCTAACACTTTATCTTTTGTTTATCTACTATAGGTCTTCACTTTGTGATTACCATGAAGCTTACATAAGACATAGATAAAACAGTCTACTTTAAACCAATAACAACTTAATTTTTTAGTTCTTTTTAAAATTGTTGTTCTATTACAATTGTTCCAGTTAATAAAAACTTAACTTTTATTGCATGCAAAAGCTATACCTTTTTATCACTTCCTCCCACATTTTATATTTTTGATGTTACAATGATTTATTATAACTGAAATTATTTTAAATAATTTTATCCTTTGGCTTTTATACTGGAGTTAAGTGATTAACACATCACCATATTACAGTATTGGAATAGTCTGAATTTGATTACCTTTACCAGTGTGTTTTATATTTTCATATGTTTTTATGTTACTAATTAGTAGCTACCCATTTCAGCTTGAAAAACTTTTTCAGCATTTCTTGTAACACAGGCCTAGTAGTGAGGAACTCCCTCAACTTTTGTTCATCTGAGAACATTTTTATTTCTTCCTCATTTCTAAAGGATAACTTTGTTGGGTTAAATATTCTTGGTTGGAGGATTTTTTCTTTTAGCCCACTCTCTCTTGGCCTGTAAGATTTCTGTTACAAAATCCACTGATAGACTTATGATGGGCTATCTTACAGGTGAGAAATTTTTATTTTCTCTTGCTGCTCTTAAAATTCTCTCTTTGTCTTTGATTTTAGACGATTTTATTATAATATGTGTTGGAGAAAATATCTTTGGATTGAATCATTTTGGGGAACCTATTTGCTTATGTAGTTGGACATCTAAATCTCTCTTTAGACTTCTGGATTCAAATTTTCAAGATTATGACTTAGTAGATCTGCTAATGGCAATGATCAATTTTCTTTAATGACTTTTCTTCATCTTTCTGATTTCTAAAGATCAGAGAGTCCCTAGGTTCAGATATCTTTTTGCTTCTACCTAAGCTCATTCCCTCTTATTTTATTTAGACTCAGAGCTTTCAACACTATGTATACACTGGTATTTCTATATTTTTACCTCCAGCTTGCCTCTCTACTCTGAACTCCAGACTAACACATAAACCATAAATAAAAGAGCATATACTATTCTCTTAGTATAGGGACTTAACAATAGTAGGAACTCAATATTGATGTTGATGTTCCTCATCCTGGCTAGTGTTAACTCTTATCTCTTTTCTTCATTATATTTAGTCCCCATTTCATAGATTTTTGAAATCAATGAGCTGTACTAACCCAGGCTTTGGTAACTGAGCTCCTTACTCCCTCAGGTTTGTGTACCCTAGATTAATATAAATTCATAGATTTATCCCAAAGACTCAAGGAAAGAGGATGAGTGACCATAAGTTCATACCTTGGAGGATTTTAAATATATGTCGAGATGATATTCAGAATGCAACTATTATCACCTCCACTGTTCTCTCTCCCCATATTACTGCAGATGGCTTCCTTGCTTTTGTCTTGTACCCTCTATATTTTCATCTCCATCCAACAGATGGAGTGATCCTTTTTTTTTTTTTTTTAAGATTTTTTTATTTTTTATTTTTAGGGGTAGGGACAGAGATATCAATATATGGTTACATTTCACCTACCTCCAGCTAAGGACCTGGCTGGAGACCTGACTTGCAACCTGGTTATGTGCCCTGGCTGGGAATCAACCAGCGACCTTTGGGTTTGCAGGCCAGCACCTTATCCACTGTGTCACTAGCCAGGCTTTGGAGTGATCCTTTTTAAAAAGCAAGTCAGATCATGTCACTCCTCTGGCTCTCCTTCTAACTCAGAGTAAATGTCATAGTTTTTAAAAAGGCCTGCAAGGCCCTATAAAATATTCTCTCTCACACATCTCTGAGCTCATCCCCTACCCCTATAATTTATTCCCTATACTCACAACACTCTAACTCCAGAGGGGTTCTTGTTGGATCATGTCATCATCCTGACATCCTGAGTGGTTCAGCCCCAGGACCTTTGTACTTGCTATTTCCTCTGACTGGAATACTCTTTTATAGCATAGTCTAGTCTCATTTCAGATCGTTGCTCAAAAGGTCATCTTTACAAAAAGATTCTTCTTAGACCCCCTCCCCTTTTATACATTTCAATGCTTTCATCCTAGGAAGAAATATAGCTTTTTTCTACTTTATTATTTTTTTCTACAACCCCATATGGCCAAACTATATATTTTACTTATTTGTTTATCACCCCAGATTAGAATATAAACTCTATGAGGATAGGGATTTTTACTTGCTTTGTTCTCTGCTCTATCCCTAGTGCTTGGCACATAGTAAGTAATCAATAAATGCTTATTAAAGGAATTGGTGAATAAACATGAATAAACAAGGAAAAAAAGGGATGCATCCAGGGTAGCCTGGGTGTCCAGGTGGGAATGTGAATTGGAAGGAAGAAGGGACAAATTTAAACTCCAGCAACCAGGTCCTCAGGCTTGTCTGGCTCAGAGATGGCTTGATTTCTGTCCCTTGGCCCACTGACAGCTGACACCCCAACAAAGCACCACATCGAAATGAATCAGGTTCTGGAAGTCAGGGTGACCTGGAGAGTAAGAATCAATGACCCCTTGTTGCATATTTCCCCCAAATGATTAACTTGAGGCTAGAGACCCTCTCGATTATTATCCCCAGCCCTAAAGAAATAGATATGAAAATTGGTGAGTTTCCAAAAACATCTCACCAATAAAGCAGAGTTCACTTCTCTGCTTCCTGTCTTTCTGGGTGATGCTTTTGCTGGCTTGAGAAAAGCAATTGACTGTGTAGGTTTAAAATGTTCTTGTAAGAGAGTCCACTGTATGTCAGAGAGTGAAGAAAGGATTAATTAAACAAAGTAGAACATAGAAGGTGATTTGACTGCAGTTAGTCCTCATCTTTAAGCATGGTGTTTTCATTGTGCTCAGAAAGTACACTTCTCTGGGTCACTTTGTCTTGTGATGGCTCATTCCATGTCCAAAGGATATGGGCAGTTGGCTCAGGTCAGCACTGTTGGACTGCTTCCTTCCTTTGGAGAGTGGGCTGGAAAAGTTCTCTCTTCTCACAGCTGCCCCTGGGGGGTGGGGGTGGTGAGGATGATGAATCAGATTGCATGCAAAAACCAGAGCGATGGGGTGGAGTTGGGGAAGAATCGCTTCCTAATTTAACTTGACTTTCCCTCACTCTGAAAGAAAGTCTTTTGTGGTTTTATGGAAGGGGTGAATGACTCTCCTTTGGAATTTTAGGACCCATTCAGTAGCTTTTCTTCTGGGGACCCAGCCCCAGATGGAAACCCCTTTCTTGGTCCAGTTTCCACTAGATGGACTCTGGGAATACCACCTATTCCTATACACTGTCTAGCCCATCAATTTTCAACCCTTTTCATCTCATGGCACATATAAACTAATTACTAAAATTCTGTGGCACACCAAAAAATGTTGTTTTTGCCAATCTGACCAAAAAAAAAAAAAGTTATAATTTTGATTCATTCACATTGAATGGCTATTGTGTTGGTTGTTGTCATTTTAAAAATTTGACAATCAGGAAAAAGAGGTCAGTGCCCCTTAATAAATAGTCGTATTACTTGTTTCAAAAATTCTTATGGGTGAAAAGCACTGTTCTAGCTTAAAGAGTGAGGCACCCTCTTGCTTTTGCTCATCTTGGGGGAGTCTCCCCATTCTTTGTTTAGATTCTCAGCTTTTCCATTATCTACATAACCAATTCTCTGTTCTAATTTTATTTTGCTTCAAACATTCAGAATGGCTTTTGTTTTCTTGACTGCACCCTTGCTGGTCTTCTCAGCTCAAATCATTTTTAAGTTTTCTAAGATAGGACCAATTGTCACATTGTTTTTGATATTTGTTTTTCAATATATAAACTGAAAATATTGACTTGGATCTGTATATATGCATATACCTATCCATTCATGTGTTTGTTTACTATTTTTATACCACTCTATGGGTTTTATGAACATGGGCATTGGGACTTTGATTTTTCTGTTGTAGATTAAAAATTCCTAGAGAATGTGTGACTATTTCTTTTCTTTCTTTCTTTCTTTTTTTTAACTTAGTTTACTGTTAGATCATCAAATGTCTGCCAACAATTAGAAGTATGGTATTTGAAATTTTGTTTAACTTGAATAGGCCTCAATTTCTTCATCTATTAAAAAAAGAAGTTGTATTTTATGGGTCATTTAAAAGCTTTAATTTAGCATCAAAACTTTTTTTTTCCAAGTAAAATTAATGTTTTATGAGAAAAAGTGCCAACTTTTGAAAAGTATCTTATCAAAGAAGTAAAATTGGGCCTGCCCTCATAAGAGTAGATTGAAGTTTCCTAAAGTCAGTATCTCACAACATTTCACAGCCTATCCCACTCCCTGGCCACAGCACCCTTCCACATGTTGAGACAACATCTCAGTCCCACTCTGTTCTCTCTTAAACTCTGGATCAGTGCCATCCTTGTTGGGACTTTCAGGGGCTGTAGCCTAATAGGCCCATGACTTAACCTGCTGAAACTCTGCTTTTGGCCTTGCTGTCAGTTTAGCTGTGTCCCTGACACCAAGCTCACCTTAACCTGGATATTGAAGCAAAATCCATCTTGTTTCCCAGTTCTGATAACCTGCTAGGAGTCCCAGCCCCATTTGGATAATCCCAGGGAGTCTGGGGCTGAGCTTTGAAAGATTAAAAGAAGCTTATCATTGGTGGATGGCAGGTAGGAGAATCTAAGCAAAGGCATCAAGGCATGTTTGTAGAAAAACTAGTTGGTGCATGTGGCTGTAGCACCAAAGACATGAAGGTGAAAAAAATAGAAGGTGAAGGCCTTGTATGCCAGGCCAAGGACTCTGAATCATTTTGTTCACCAATTGGAGCTACAAATGAGTTTGAAGTAGTAGATTATCGCAATCAGGTTTGCATTTTAGGAAGATTCTTGGGAAAAGGTATTAGTTGGAAGGTATGAGTGAGGTGGGAGGCAAGAAGACTAGTTCTAAGACAAGGGTTTGGGCAAGAAATAACAAGTGCTTGAACTAAGACAATATTAGTGGAGATGCTCTGGGGTGGGGGAGAATTGAAGGTGTTTATGAAGCAGAGTAGGTAGGATTGGTGAGTAGATAGATGGAAAGAGAACTGGTGAAGAAGATCTATCTGTTAAGAATAACTCTCAGAAACCTGGGAGCTACAGAGGGTAACTCCCAGATTTGTGCCTTGGGAGCTGGGTAACAATGGGGACACCAATACTTGAGATGGAGACTCCAAGAGGAGGTGATGTTGGATGTGTTATGTGAGCAGCATCTGGGGGATGCCAAATAGACAAACTCTCTAGAGTCTGAAAATCACATCCAGCTCAAGAAAAACTTTTTGGCTTGAGATTAATTTGGAAATATGAATAGATACAGGATGACCATAAATTCTGAACACATAGATAATAATATTTTGTCATGTGTTACAATACAGTATCAATCAATCATTTCTTATGTATTCACCTATGTTCCCAGACTTTATAACCATCCTTTAGAAATGTGTTAGAGCCAGATAGAGTACAGATCAGCCAGATAGAATATATAAAATAAGAAGAGATGGGGAGTGGACATGGAGTCCTGGGAACTGCAATATTTATAGGGCAAAGGAGACTGGGAGGGAGCAGGGAGGAGGTGAGCTTTAAAGCACAGAGAAAGCCCAAGAGGAGAGCACTACTTCCAATGAATGGAAGAAGAAGTGATAAAGATGAGTAAGAATGTGCAGATGTCAGCCTGATTTGCCATCAGAACTTTTTTGAACCTTTTCCCCCCCACCGGTTGGTCAAATGTATATTACTTTCTCCAGAACAGTGGTTCTTAACTTTTATAAGGTAGCAAGCTCTTTGAGAATCTTATGGAAGCCATGAACTGTCTTGCACACACAAATAACAGATATGAAGCGCAGTGTAAGAGAGTCACATGTCCTCTGAAGCCCAATACCCAAGAGTCCCAGGTTGACTCCTAGTCTTTTGTAAGACAACTAAATAGTCACAGGGAAGGTCTTCATTTCCCTGCACTTCAGGGAAATGCTGGTTCATTTTCTTCCAAGAAAGCAGAAGAAAAAGAATAAATGTTATGCAGCAGTATGATGTCATTATGCTTCTCAAAGCCCAAAAGACTTTTTTTTTTTTTTTTTGGTTAGAAGGAATTTTTTCTTTATTTTCCTATTGTCCTTTACTCAACAACTTTAAATTATTTTTATTATTATTATTTTTTTAGCTGAAATCGGCTTTAACTTTATTTGCATCATTGTTGCTGATTTTTGTTACCATAAATCGTTTCCAGCATCAAAGTTTTCAGAAAATTTTAAGGATCACATTCCTTTCAGAGAACATTTTGAATGGCAGTTCCACCCTTCCAAAGATATAACCATGTTTTCTTATATGGCGTTTTTATGTTTAACACTGTGACAATGTGTTTTTATTTATTTTTATTTTTTACCACTTTATTAAGTTTACCGGGGTGAAATGGATTAATAAAATTATACAGGTTTTAGGTATACTCTTCCACAATACATCATCTGTATATTGTACTGTGTGTCCACCACCCCAAGTCAAGTCTCCTTCCATCACCATTTATTCTCCAATCTCCCCCTCTGGCAATCACTATACTGTTGTCTGTGTCCATGAGTCATGCCTTTTAAATATTCCTGGATATTAAGTTTCTTAACACCATGTTTTCCCTCTTGCTTTCTTCTTTTTTTCCCTTCAGTTTCTTTGGGTAACTTATTTTCACAGCTGAGTACATCTTTGAAAGCTCTGTTCTTAGCTCCCTGCTCTTGTTTATTTTTTACTCTTTTTCATTCAGTTTATTCTAACAAATATTTATTGCACTTGGACTATGTGTGGTGCACTTATTAATTCTCATATCTACAAAACTCCTCTCTGTGAAGATTTATGCCTCCACAGTATGCCTTCAGCTCTGACATAGAGAAATTATACAGTCCCCATGGCCACCAACCATGTCACTTTGAGGTATTATGGATCTTCTTCCCTTTTGTAACTGGCTCTCTTACAATTTGATTTCTCCCTTCCAATAGTGGTCTCATTAATTTTCATTTTCTTAGCCTAGAAGACTGGAATTTCCTCCATCTTCAATAATATCTGAAGTAAAAAACAAAAGAAAACACAAGTCCCCAACCAAAATGCTGCTGAACACTCTGCAACCTTGTTAGGTTTGAAAAATGAAATATTGTTTTCAAAGTTACTGGTCAATCTTTATTCTCTCATATCTTTACTGATTTCCCTTTTAGCCTGCTATTTTATCTTTTATTATTTTCTTTTCCTTCCTTTCTTCCTTGCTTCTTTCTTTTTTTAAAAGATTTTATTTATTATTTTTAGAGAGATGGGTAGGGAGAGAGGCAGAGAGGGAGAAAGACATCAATGTATGGTTGCTTTTCACCTGCCTCCAGCTACAGACCTGGCAGGAGACATGGCTTGCAACTGGGTGATGTGTCCCGGCTGGAGTATTGAACCAGCGACCCTTGGGTTTGCAGGCTGGCGTCTTATCCACTGTGCCACCACTCAGGGCTCTTCCTTCCTTCCTTCCTCCTTCCTTCCTCCTTCCTTCCTTCCTTCCTTCCTTCCTTCCTTCCTTCCTTCCTTCCTCCTTCCTTCCTTCCTTCCTTCCTTCCTTCCTTCCTTCCTTCCTTCCTTCCTTCCTTCCTTCCTTCCTTCCTTTCTTTCTTTTTTCTTGCTTCTGGCATTTTAGAGTCTTTTGTGTCATTATTCTGTGCTGCTGGACCTCACATTGCTCTCCCTTATGTACAAATAGATGTATGGATTGTGTAGTATTCCTATTGTTTTCCACAGATTTCACATGTTGATAACTTAATGTCAGGCATTAAAACTCTCCATTTGATATGTAGAACTTACACAAAATTATTCAACTGCTCTTTAATACCATCTGGTAAAATTTGAAAATTTTCAGATAGGAAAATTAAAAAGGTTGGTGATATCTGGCTGAAGACCTGCTTGTCAGGTCCTAAATTTTATAAATGTTATGTCGCATCTCAAATTTTCTTCTCCTTGGTTCTACGAGTCTCCCTCTTGGAGCATCACAAAACTGAAATCAGAATTGTACCCTGAACTTTCTAGGCCAAACTGTGATATTCTGACGGAAAACACACGTCAACATCTATTGAGTACATTAAAGGTTTGATAGTCTGAAGAGGATCAACCTTGGAAAAAGTGATAAATGCTCTACAGGTGCATCTGGTTCCATCACTTAGTTTGGCTTTTAGATTTTTACTGAACTTTTTTTTTCCTTGTGAGGGTAGTTATCATGATAGACATATGTTTTTAATGTATCAGTTAGGAGGGTGTGTGGTCTTGTTTATTCTTGATTAAAAAGCCTATGTCAAATACGAATTTTTTCAAAGTTACAGTAATAATTGGAGCAATAAGATGGTAAGGGGTAATTAAAGGATGCAGCTTTCTTTCAGAAACAAAAAGGAATCTGGTGACCACATGTACTCTCCTCTTCTTCCTTAATGAGTGTGATGAAAGATGTCAGGGTAAGAAGCTATACAGACTAGAGATACACCAACTGCATGCTAACATGTCAGATTCGAGCTCAGATTCCCACATTGGCTACATTCAAGAATTTGCCCCTTTAACATTTTACTAGCAATGTGCACATTTCACACCATGATGGTGCCTGGCCATCTTGACACAGCCAGTGCAGATGTCAGCTATCCTCTTAGTCCCCCACCCTCACACACATTTTGGATGGGAACTATAGTTGTTTACCCTTTCAATTTTGAACTCTTGGACTCTGAACCATAAATAACCATAAATTACCCAGGTTATTGCATGAATTATAGCCATTTAAGGACTTTCTATTTCAGCTGGTTGACTTGAAAAACTTAGACAATTGAGAAAGAGAAATTATCCTGGTGACAAATTGTTTTTACACAGTGCTATTTTCTTCCTTTCTTTCTTTCTTTCTTTCTTTTTTTTTTTTTGCAAAAATCTTGTTGGGTATACAGATTGGGGCAAAAGAGGGTTTATAGTGGTTCATATGGAAAGTAACACAATAATTAATAAACAATAGTACAAGAATAAACTCTGTGTTTTATGTACTCACAATTGTAAACCTACTTTTGCCCCACCCCATATTGGCTATCAAGAAAACACATCCAACCCTTTTGGTCAATATTGAACAATTTGACCACATATTTATGTCTTTTGAGAGTTGTCCAATGGTTCTATCATAGCGTATTAAGCTTTGCCTATGTCCTATTTTGTGCTTTATTAGATAATAGTCGTAAACACAATGATGTGGTGATAAGGACCAAAATGTGCTTTGAGATCTAATTTAAAGAGAAAAATAAAGAAAAGAATATGATGATAGTCTGAATATTGTTTCACTCATTGAGGAAATTAAATAGGTAAATAAAAAAGTAATTCAAGAGAAACATAAATCATGTTTTACTTATAGTTTAAGAAATAAATGCTGCGCGAACAACAAGAGTAGATTATAATCAATAAGTGTATATTCTTCCTAAGAGCCTTACAGGAAAGGTTGATAGTAAACTGCCACTGCCCAGATGGGGAAAGAATTAGGGGAACCTTAGTCTTCTCTTCAGAATAGAATGTTTTGCCTCTGACCAGTTGCTTATGAGGCTTCTAAGCTAAAATGCTTATGGTTAATTATTTGGCTAATTGACTAGAGTACATTTTTAACTAGGTTTCAACATTCATTTTAAGTAGACAGCATCATGATTCTTCTCTTAAATATGTAACGATGAGGGATGAAGGGTCATTCTTCTAGATTGGCAAAGTAGATGGAGATTAGACTCTAATATTAGACATTGGTATGAATTCAGGCCTTATCTAGATTGACGTGTTCTTGGACAAGTTACTTAAACTCTGAGACTCAGTCTTCTCATCTATAAAGTAGAGTTAACATACTACTTTATAGAGTTTAAGAAAATTAAGATATGTTAATGTTTGGGGAATGGTGGATGCTCCAAGAACTATGGCTACTACTAAAACAACAGAAACAATAACAATAATAATAGCTAACACTTTCAGAGTGCTCACTGTATTCTAAGTACTGCTCTAAGAAATTTATATGTTAGCCTATTAATCCTTACAACTTTATGAAATACCCATTGACCCCATTTTATAGATAAGGCACAAAGAGTTTAAAAGAACTTTCCACGTAGTTGTTTGCCCCATAGTGAAGCATAGCATCAAAAGTATCAAAAGCATTAGATTATACTGATAACCAAGATCTGTATTGAAAACAGTATAGTGAAACATTTTATAAATGGCCCCTGTTAATGAAATTCAGGAACTCTAGAAGATTCTCAGTTCTCCCCCTTTGCTCGGCCCATCAGTTTTTAGTACATGCTTTTTGAGAAGACTGGTATTTTAACATTTGTGGACATGTTTCAATCTTAGTTGCTATATTCCTTTTGGTGAACTGTCTCTTTCTCGGAAGTGTATTATTTGTCTTTGTAAAACCTAACAATATCTGAAGCTAATTATTATTAAAGAATTTGTTTAGAATTTTGAGGGGAGGCAAGAAAGTGATTTGACATATCATAATTTGAAAATAATTCAAAAATTTTATGCTCATTACTATACACAAATCATATTTACACCATGGGCCAGTGCTCTTATCTGCTTCTTTTGTTAGTAAAAAAACAAACAAGAATAAAAACAAAATCAAAAAGGCAAAACCTGGTTTAGAAGTGAAGGCATAGGCCTTTAAGTGTTTGCATTTTTTTTTTTTTTTGTATTTTCTTTTCTGTTGAAATAGCATTAAAAACAGTTACAGAGTCATACCATTATGCATTTGGCAAGAAACCACTTTAATTAGGTAGTGATGAATTTCTTTCTGTTTGTTTTTTTGTTTAAGATTTTGTTCATTATTTTTAGATAAGGGAAGGTGGAGAGGAAGAAAGGGAGAGAAACTTCCATGTATGGTTGCCTTTCACCTGCCTCCAGCTGGGGACCAGGCTGGAAACCTGGCTTGCAATCCAGACATGAGTCCTGACTGGGAATCAAACCAACAACACTTGGGTTCACAGGCTGGTACTCAATCCATTGAGCCACACCAGCTAGGGTTTAAAAAAAAAATGTGTGTGTGTGTGTGTGTATGTTTTTAAGATTTTTAAATTGATTTTTAGAGATAGTGTAAGGGAGGGAGAAAGAGGGAAAGAAATATCAATGTGTGATTGCCTCTCATGTGCCTCCCAACTAGGGACCTGGCCCGCAACCCAGGCATGTACTCTGACTGGGAATCAAACCAGTGACCCTTCAGCTTGCAGTCCAGTACCCAATTCACTGAACTATACCAGCCAGGTCTTTCTGTTCTTAAGAATCAATTTAAAGTCTGAAACATTTAAAATTTCTTACTATAAAATTTAGATAAGTTCTATTTTTTTAAAGAAGAGTTTGATAAAGATTCTTATTAATTCTTCTTTAAATATTTGTAGAATTCACCAGTGAAGCCATCTGGTCCTAGACTTTTGTTTGTTAAATTTTTTTTGATTATTGATTAATTCTCCTTAGTTTTAATCCCTTCACTTAGGGAAACAAAAAACAATTCCATTTATAACATCATCAAAAAGAATAAATACCTGGGAGTAAATTCACAGGTAGTGAAACACCTGTGTATTGAAAACTTTAAGGTATTAGTGAAAGAAATCAAAAAAGACACAAATGAAAAGGTACTCTGTGCTCATAGATGATAAGAATTCCTATTGCTAAAATGTCTATACTACCCAAAGCAATATATAGATTCAGTACAATCTGTATCAAAATGTCAATGATATTTTTCATAGAAATAGAACAAACCATCCTAAAATTTGTATGGAATCATGAAAGACCCTGAATAGCCAAAGCAATCTTGAGAAAAAAGAACAATGCTAGAGGCATCATGTACCCAAACTATATTACAAAGCTATAATTAAAATAATATGCTATTAATGTATAAATGGATACATAGGTCAATGGAACAGAATAAAGAGCCCAGAAATAAACCCACACACATATATGGCCAATTAATTTATGACTAAAGAGCCAAGAATATAAGCAGGAATATGTAATGGTAAAAAATAAATTTTTTTTCAATAAATAGTAATAGAAAAATTAGACAGTCACATTCAAAAGAATGAAACTAGACTACTACCTCATACCGTATATACAAAAACTAACTCAAAATGGATTAAAGATTGAATATAAGACTTGAAACCATAAAACTCCTAGGAGAAAACATAGTTAATAATCTCCTTGACATAGGTGTTGGCAATGATTTTTTGAATCACCGAAACCTAAATCAACAAAAGCAAGAATAAATAAGTGGAACTACGTTAAACTAAAAAGCTTTTGTACAGCAAGGAGAACCATTAACAAAATAAAAAGATAGCTGCTATATGGCAGAAACTATTTTCAAATCATATATTGATAAAGGGCTAATATCCAAAATATATAAAGAATTAATGTAACTCAATAGCTGCCCTCCAACAATTCAATAAAAAAAATGGACAGACGCTTTTGAATAGACATTTTTCCAAAGAAGACATATAGCTAGCCAACAGATACATGAAAAAGATATTCTGCATAATTATTCATCAGGGAAATGCAAAGCAAAACCACAATGAGATATCATCTTACATCTGTTAGAATGGCTAATATCAAAAAATTAGTGAGGGTGTGGAGAAAAGGGAATTCTTGTGCACTGTTGGTGGAAATATGAATTGGTGCAGCCACTATGGATAACAATATAGAGATACCTCAAAAATTAAAAATAGGATTAATATGATTCAGCAATTTCACTTGGGTATATACTCACCAAGAAACAAAAACCCTAGCTCAAAAAGCTATATACACTCATGTTCATTGCAACACGATTTACAATAGTCAAGATATGGAAGCAATCTAAGCATCCATCAGTGGATGAATGAATAAAGAAGGTGTGACAATTGAATATAATTATAATTATACATTATCTGTCCAGAAGAAGTCAAGTCATTATTAATATAACAAGAACAGTTTTCACCACATCAATGTACCTGGCAGCCAAGGAGAGTGGACTTGAATGCACATGCATGAACAATGACAACTTCACTGTACTTGTCACTGGGGGCAGTAGACATAATTGAGTAAGCATGTGTACTATGTGGCTGTCACATTCAAAATGACTGCGCAAGTAGAGCAGGAAATTTACATCAAATTTTGTGTTTAGCTTGAACATTCTTCTGTGGAAACTACGTGGATGATTCAGAATTTTGCAGCTATGGCAACTGGTGATTGGTGGCTTCATCACCACAACATGCCCATTCATGCATCATCTTGTGCAGAGGTTTTTGGCTAAACATCAAATTACCCAGGTGACAGCCCCCTACAGCTCACTTGATGCCAGGTAACTTTTGGCTTTTCCTAAAACTAACATCACCTTTGAAAGGGAAGAGATTTCAGACCATCAATGAGATTCAGGAAAATATGACGGGGCAGCTGATGACAATTGGGAGAACTGTGTGGGGTCCCGAAGTGCCTACTTTGACAAGAACTGAGGAGTCTTTATTCTATGTACAATATTTCTTGTATCTTGTACTTTCTTCTATTTTTTTTAAATATTACATGACTCCATACCTTCTGGACAGACCTTGTATAGCTATGATGGAATATTATCAATCATAAAGAGGAATGAAATTTTACCATTTGTGACAATGTGTATGTACTTCAAAGGTGTTAGACTAAGTGAAGTAAATCACACAGAGACTAACATCATATCATCTCACTTATATGTAGCATCTGAAAAGCAAAATGAGACAAAAAATAACTATTTTAAAAAATCACAAAAAATGAAACAAAAAAGCCTCTTCCCACCACTGCACACACACACAAAGAACAAAAACAAAAAACAAAAAGAAACTAAATACAATTTACAAAGTCAGATCATTGTGCATTTGGCAAGGAGTTACTTTAGTTAGGTACTGACCACAGTTTTCTGTTCTTCAGACCCAGTTTACAACAGGCGTCCCCAACCTCTCTCCTCTCCATCCATGGAAAGCATCATACTACTGCCTGAGTTCTGCCTCCTGTTTCCATCCCTTCACCACCACCCCAGTTCATGGAAAAATTGTTTTCCAGGAAACTGGTCCCTGGTGTCAAAAAGGTTGGGGACCACTGGCCTACGACATTTAAAATTCCCTACCATAAAATATAGATAGGTTAATAAAACTTTTGCAGCTTTTTAGTAACTAAGTAGATAGATATAATTATGAATACAATAAAGATTATGAAAGTCCAAAGGAGGGGTTTGTCCAAAAGTATACTGAAAAGTTAGCTAGACTGTCATAAAATTCATTAGTAGGTCTAGTGAGTTATTATTATTGTTAATAATGTGTGCATTGAAAACACATAAGCAATTTTTAAATCTCAGAGGAAGTAAAGAAAACAAAAAGTTTGATCTTTCTGACCATTCTGTGAAATAGAATCACTGGGAACTGTAATATTATAATGTTAATAAACTATGTTAACTAAATAATCTCTTTCTGACATGTAAGGTACTAACGATAGTTTGCAATATTTGTTTTTTCATTTCTTTATTTTGATTGATTAGAAGTTTAATGATTTTAAGTGGGCTATTTCATTTGTAATTTGGGGGAGAGATTTTTAAAGGGCTCCTGGATACATTGTCTCCTGGGATTTGGAAGTTTGGGTTGAAAGAACTTACCTGCCTTGTTTTCACTAAATGCACTGTAATTCCAAGAAGGATCAGTCTATTATACCAACATTTTATTGACATTGCGACTCGTGTTTTTATTTCAGGGGAAAAGGTTCAGGCTATGTGATCTTGACTTTGAGAGAAACATGCTCAATTCATTGAGTTGTGTCAGTCTAATGTAGATGCTCTTGCTGTTCTCAAATTCTCTGAGGAAAAAAACCACAACCATATATCAGATTGCTATCTGGACTTAAGTACATTATAATAGGCAAATTATGTATATCCACATGTAGGCATTATCTATAGTCTCTTGGTAGTTAGATTTTATGTTTCAAATTATTCAAAGCTTTTTACTTTATTTTTAATCCAGCTTTAGTAGAGCATAATTATCTAAAGTGAAATTCATCCATTTTAGGTATACAGTTGGATGAGTTTTGACAGATGAATGCAGTTGTGTAACCACCTCCACAATGGAGATACAGATCGTTTCCTTCATCCCTCAAGCTTCTTCCCAGCCCCTGGCAAACACGGATTTGATTTCTTTTCCTGTAGGTTTTCATTTCCAAAATAAATCTTGTATAAATAAAATCATGCTGTATGGGGGAGGCTGTTGAGTTTCATTAAGGAAAACAAATATATATCTCTGCTGCTTCTTTGGCATGTGTTATGTTCATATTCAATTCTTTTTTATTTTTATTATTTATTTACTATTTTTAGACAGAGGGGAAGAGAGAGAGAGGCAGAGAGGGAGGGAGACATCAATGTATGGTTGCCTTTCACCTGCCTCCAGCTACGGACCTGTCTGGAGACCTGGCTTGCAACCTGGTTATGTGTCCTGGCTGGGAACTGAACCAGTGACCTCTGGGTTTGCAGACTGGCACCTTATCCACTGTGCTACCAGCCAGGGTCTCAATTCTTTTTTTTAAAAAAGATTTTATTTCTTAATTTTAAAGAGAGGGGGAGGAGGGAAAAAGAAAGGGAGAGAAATATCAATGTAAGAGAGAAACATGATTGGTTCCTTCTCACACCTGCCCTTATTGGGACTGAACTGGCAACCCCAGGCACATGCCCTGATAGGATAGAACTGGCAACCTTTTGCCTTGCTGAAAGATGCCCAACCCACTGAGCCACACTGGTCAGGGCCATGTTCATTTCTTAACTATTTTTTGTTTTGGGTGACAGGAGAGCATAAGAAAGACAATAAAAAGGGGATTTAAAAATTGTTTACATGAGAGTTGAGAAGAGTGATATTAATCCGAGAAGCATGTGGATGGAAAAAATTCATTCTGTCTGCTTTCAACTGTGTGAAAAACTAGATGTCCAATTTTTGCAATGTCCACCAGATAGTATTTGCTTGTTCTACATTGAGGTTACAATAAAGTAATGTAATGACATATTTTCTTCTCTTGTTTATATAAAAAAGGGGATTCTTAGTTATATGAAGATTTCAGATTATTTGAGTTTTTCAACATCTTGGACCTCTCTAGTTGTACTTATTTCTTTCTTCTGAAATAGAAGGCATTTACCTTCTTTGAATCTTGTCGGTGGGGAGACAGTGAGGGACCACAGAAGGGCTGTTTTATTAGCTATGTGATCTTGAGCATGTCTCTTATACTCCCTATGAGCCTTAATTTTCTCACCTAGAAAATGTTGATTAATAATAATGCCTTCCTCATAGTTCTGCTATAAGCACTGAATGAGATAATGCAAATAATGCCTGCACGCATAGAAAGCACAGAGAAAATGCTATTCTTTGTTCTCTTCTTTTCCATATAACACAGGGAAAAATAGAATATTTCAAAGTAACATGTGACTTGGTATATGCTAACGGCAATAAGATGGCATAGTACTTATTCAGGTAAGAAGCATTAGTTGTGGGTGTGGGAAATTCGGAGATGTAATACCTATTGTTATGGTGCATCCACTTCAATAAAAAAGAGAAAAAACATTCTTAAGATAATCAAAGAGTGATTATAAATTAACATAAAAATTAAAGTATGGTAACTTGCTATAGAATATATAGCATAAGACTGAGGAAGTGGGAACTGAAAATAGGCATTAGAAATTTGCCTGTTACAAAATATTTTTGGATGTTAAAACTGAGTCTTTGAGGAGGGCACTGGCCCAGACTGGCAGGCAGCCTGGCTAAGGAGAAGAGATGGCATGAGGGAGGCAAGGCGGTGGGAATAGTTAAGGACAAAAGAGAAACCCCAAGGTGGACCACTAATGAGTCACCAGGAGGAGTTACATAGTAGGCAGCAAAAGAAAAGAAATTGAAGGCCTGGTTGGGAAGGTGAGAAAGGGAGTAAGTAGGGCAGTCAGCAAGTGTTATCAACTGATACAAAACTTGACGTAATGCTTACAGTTGATCTGAAGTGCAATCTGGAGCTACTTTAAATCCTGGAAGGGGGCAGTGACATGGTGAAAACACAGACGGTGCTTCCATCCGCACACGGGGTGGTTTGGGATTGGATGCCTGGGGATTGGAGTGAGGATGTGCAGTGTGCATGGAGCTCCCCCGCCTCCCTCTCCCACTGCAGACCTCAGCTATCAGTCAGGACCCAGGTCCCAGACGAAGCACAGATCCTTCTTCACACAGCATTCTCGCACTTACGATTTGTTGAGCAGACCTGGTGAAAGAGATGAAACCTATTGCCGCTTCAGACACTTGTGTTAAAGCACCTAACAGTTGTTAATGAGGCATCATTGGGTGGATAATTTTTGCAGATCTTAAGTGTCACTGGTTATTTAGACTTTATTCAGTAGCAAGATCTCCATCAGGCCCTTGGCGTAGTCTAGCACCAGAAATGCTTTGAAGGGCATTATTTGAAGTATGATATGACATTGCTGCCTTTAAATATTTTACAAACTTTGTAAACTTAGAGGATAAATTTACTAAATGCTGTAACTTTTGTTTCTCATTATTTATGTTTTTTCAGTCATTAAACATTCATTTGTTAAAGGCTTAACACATTCCATTACTCTACAGAATTTATATTTGCACCAAGCTATGTTTCAGAGCAATTCAGGATTAAATTAATGTGACAGGTCCTATTTATCAATATGGCAGTCCAACTGCTGGAGGACAAAGGGTAATTTACATTCAACTATGCCTGCACATGTGTGTGTGTATGTGTGTGTGTGTATGTGTATGTGTATATGTGCACATTTTCATACACATCTTATATAAACTCATGGGCTCTGCCCTGGTATTTCTTTCAAATTAGCAGACTCCTAATAAAATAATCCTCTAAATACCTCAGCATATGGTTTAAATCATCAAAGAGGAAAAAACACTTGTAAAGGCACACAGAAGGCACCCCAAAACAGGTATATCTTACCAGTTAACTCCTTTGGTAGTCCATGTAAACCATAAAAGGCAGTTATGTTGAGTCAAACTCCAATATATGTATATTCTCAAAGTATGAGAGGTGCCCTAAGTAAAAATAACACGGGAAAAGCATTGTGCTTACACCATGTGCTTATAATTGGGATAGTTCCTGATGAAAGGTCAAAACTATTTTAAATGCCTCTGTTGCTATGAATTTTGTTTGTCCTAAGAGGTGGTTAAAAAAAAAATAAGAGGAGCCAATTGTTTTAGGTACTTACATGATCGTATGGCATTCCAGTGGCCTAGAATCACATAAAATAATATTAAAGTCAATGTTTAGTAGGTGAAGACAACATATTAGTACTTTTAGCATTCTTGTGATAGAAACACAAAATCACCTGATTTTAGACCCCAGAGCCTCAGAGTTGATCAGCTAATTTCCGCATTTCACAGATGTGCACACCAAGCAGCAGAGGGTGGGTAAGTGGCTTCAAGTCACTCAGATTGGAGTTGTTACTTGCATCTATGCCTGTGGACTTAGAGTTCCACATCTTTAAGTATTTCCTTGTTTGGTGCTTTTTTTCTTATTTTGAAAAGTTATTTTGGATGTTGTTTTAAAAAGCTTCACACTTGAAAATTCTGTAGTCATTCAGAAATTGCACTTTGTTGATGGTGCTCCTCTCTGGGCTGGTAAGGAGAGCTAAGAGGTGGTGAAGAAATCGATAACAGAGACCTCTGTGGTGAGCTGGCATATACGGACACCAGGAATGGAGGCCCTTTGCTGAGGTCAGAGCCAGGGAGGTGGCAGAAGGCAGGTGACTTCTCTTTTCTCTGAACATATCACTGTTCATTTGGAGTTCAGTCATGGAATGACCTATCTTGTACTATTACTTGACATTGTTAATAAATGCTGTGATTTCCTTTTTTTTTTTTTTTAAATGTGTGTTGTCCTGTTCATGCACAGCAGGGATGGGCACAGCACAGCCAAAAGACTGGTGAAGGGCGATGGTAAGACTTCCCTTGGCTTCCCCAGAACAGGTTGATGGACTCAGTCTAGTAGGCGAGAGTAGAGCAGATCCAGGGAGATACAGGATGGGCACAATCAATTGGCAATAACTTTGCATCTCCTTATTTCACATGCTTCTTATTAATTTTGAAAAACTATGTTTCCAAGGTTATGATTTAACATCATTGTTTCCGATATAAAATATTAAATCTGAGAGCAACCATCATGTCAAAGAAATGCAATGTTAGAGCAACCATAAGTTCTGGACTGTGTGCAGGGGCAACTGCAAAGGAAATTACGGACTTCAGTAACATCCCTTTACGTACAGTTTATAATGTGAACAAGGTGTATGATGCTGATCCTGATGTTGCCACACCAACAAGGAAAATGCATAAGGTACATAAGCCACACCAACAAGGAAAATAAATAAAGTACACAAGGATCCATAAGTCCAAATATTGTATACAGATTCCAGGAGATCATCAATGAAGATCCAGGATGTTCACCTTGATGTTTTGAGAGAAGTAGTTGTACTGTGGATGAAGCAAGTACCAAATAAACGTCATTTTATCTTCCAACAAGGTGGTGCACCAGCACATAATGCCAAAAAGGTGCAAGAATTTCTCAGTGTCAATGTTCCTGAATTCTGGTCAAAGGAAATCAGGCCACCTAGTTCACCAGATGCAAATCCTTTAGACTATTATGTATACAGCATTTGCGAGAGAGAAGTTTATAAACAACCTCATTCCAATAAAGAGGCTGTTAAAGCTAAGATTGAAAACATTATGATGTCCATGGATAAAGAAAAGTGAATTAAAGTGTGCTCAAGATTCCTAAGTCGAATCAAGTCTATTATTGCAGCAAATGGAGACTTTTTTGAACAATGAAGAAAATAATGACTATGTTTATGTATTTACATATAAGAATAAATTCTTTCAAAATACACTTTTGTGGTATGTTGTTTATTTTACTAAAATTTTGCCAATTGATTGCACGCATGCTGTACTATTTTGATATTGTTATTGTGATGTTTTCATCTGCCTCTCTTCTCATTCATATATATAAGGGGAAAACCCTTATATATCCTTTAAGACTGAGTTGTAATGTTTCCTAGTCTTCTAAGACTACCTTTCTCCCTTCTCTCTCCTGTTATCCCAGAAAAAGTTATTAAAAATGAGATACTTGGGATAGATGGTTTCTGGGGCCATTTCTTGGAGAAATTGCTCACTCTGGACACATTGCTGGAGTGGGGGTTGCTTAAAGATGCTGGGTCCTGCACATCCAGAGCACTGCCTGTTGAGCACAGCTGCCATGGGGGGACTTATGTCACTGTCTCTGCTGGCTGTGTTCCTTCTTTGCCTTTCTGTAGGCAGATAACCAATTAGGTTGGTGGCTTCAAAGCTATTCTTCTCTCTTTTCTTTCTTTCTTCTTTCTTTCTTTCTTTCTCTTAAAGATTTATTTATTATTTTTCAGAGAGAGGGGAAGGGAGAGAGGCAGAGAGGGAGATAGACATCAATGTATGGTTGCCTTTCACCTGCCTCCAGCCACGGACCTGGCTGGAGACCTGGCTTGCAACCTGGTTATGTGCCTTGGCTGGGAATTGAGCCAGTGACCTTTGGGATTGCAGGCTGGTGCCTTATCCACTGTGCGACCAGCCAGGGCGTCTTCTCTCTTTCCTTCCCCTTTCTTTTCATGAGATGTACGTATATAACCATATCTGCTGCAAAATCCGATAACCACCCCTCATCATTTCTCTCCACTGGAGAGGTGTTTCCTAGGTTTCTAGACTCCAGACCCCATGCCCTTCAACACTACCCTCTCAGCACACACACACATACATACACACACATACATACACACTGTCACTAGAGGACATCTGGGAAGTGTATATTTCTCTCTTCATTATAACTATTTGCTGGGGACCACCCTGACTAGACTATACCTCTAGCACTCTCTGTACCCATTTTTACTTTACCTTATCTTCTTGGTGCTTATTGCCAGACTGACCATGGCATATATTTTTTACACACACACACACACGCTTCTTAACTCTACACCAAGACTAGAATTTAAACTCCAAGAGATCAAGGGTTCAGATGGTTTTGTTTGCTGCTAGAAGTTATGTTTGGCATATAGTAGGTTTTCAATAAAAAGATGTTGAACAAAAAGACTCTCAGTTCCCCTAAGCTAATTTTCGTAGACCTACCACTTAATCCTACGGGCCTCAGCTGCAGGTTAGAGGGTGGAAAGGGAAGCATGGCAAAAAGATGCAAGCTTCAGACAGGTTGAGGGTGGAGCTGAAGCAGAAGGAGTTTGCTTCTTTCTTGCAGTTTGGAACTGAGTGAAAAGACTGCCTCCCTGAGACTCTCTGGTCTGTACAGCCACCGCGACCAGAACCAGCTGCTTTGGGTGTTTGGGAAGGGACTTGATGAGTTAGGGCCTCTTAGTTTTTCTTGCCCTACAGAGTGGAAAGGACATGGAAGTGACCTCAATGTTCTTGCCAAAAGAGCTAAGATTAAGAGATCATACGTGGTGGAGTCTTCCAGCTCGAGTCTGAGACAGGGACCGAGGACTTCAGCAAAGGGAGCCAGGCTGGTGCTCAAAGACCCATGTGGAACTGCCGGCACCTTTAGGCACAAGATAAGCTATTTCTTTGTGGAGAAGATCCACAGCCTTGAAGTCCTTGCTCCCAACTGCCTCCCAAAGTTACAGAACTTTTCCTGCACAGACACAACTTGAAAGAAAGAGGATGAGTGACGTCCTGAGAAGAAATAATCAGCCTCGATAGAGGGGTTGAACTTTAAATGAACACTTAAGTCACTGGAGACGGAATGAGAGCAAAAGAGGTTGAACTTTAATTGGCAACTTTTTCTTTTGCCCTCATTGGGCATGTGAATTTAAGAGTGAGATGAACGCCGATGGAGATAATACAGATGATGCCCTTTTAAAAGTATTTATAAACACAGGATAGACTTAAGGTATTGTTACGGGAACAGACTCAGGCGGAACTCCGAGATGAGTGAAAAAGTAGGCACTTTATTACGCGCGCGGACCCAGAGGAGTCAGTCTCCAAATTCTGGGCCCCGAGTAAGGGTCTCCCCTCCTTATATACTTTTGGGGAGTGGGCATAGGCGGGGACAAACGGGGAACAAAGGATAGGGACCTAGCGCGGGAAAA
>PVIW01000872.1:359585-377775 GCA_004026585.1 Noctilio leporinus | reverse complement strand
AATGGCAATCATCAGCAAATCAACAAACAACAAGTGTTGGTGAGGATGCGGGGCAAAGGGAACCCTCATACACTGTTGGTGGGAATGCAGGCTGGTGCAGCCACTGTGGAAAACAGTATGGGGTTTCCTTAAAAAACTAAAAATGGAACTGCCTTTTGATCCAGCAATTCCACTACTTGGACTATACCCAAAGAATCCTCAAACACCGATTCATAAGAACCTATGCACACCTATGTTCATAGCGGCACTATTTACAATAGCCAAGTGCTGGAAACAGCCTAAGTGCCCATCAGTGGATGATTGGATCAAAAAACTGTGGTACATTTACACAATGGAATTCTATACAGCAGAAAGAAAGAAGGAACTCGTACCCTTTGCAACAACATGGATGAAACTGGAGAGTATTATGCATAGTGAAATAAGCCAGTCAGTGAAGGACAAATATCATATGATCTCACCCATTACGGGACAATGATGAGCAAAACTAACAACAAGCAAAACAGAACCAAGTATATGAATACAAGGAATAGGTCTTCAGTGGTCAGGGGGAACGGGGTTGGGGGGAGGGGGGAGGCAGAGGCAAAGAAGGGGAGCAGCTTAGACAAGAACCTAGTATAAAGGAACCATGGACATGGACAACAGGTGGGATTGACTTTGTGGGGAATGGGTGAGTGGGGAGGGGGACAGAGGGGAGCAAAAAGGGGATGGATGTAACACAACAACAATACAATTTTAAAAATAAATAAATAAATAAATAAATAAAATAAAATGGGGATAATACTCATGATCATTCCTAATTCACATACATTTTTAGAGAATAATGAATAAATACTCGAAAAGCAGACTCTGTATGGGTTAGTCATCCTCTTGAGGGTGGAATTGACACAGCACAGTGCTGTCATCATGGTGGTCCTGGTTAAAAGTATCTGTCATGGAGGGACAGCATGAGACAGATGCCAACTCAGGCACCTTATGTTCTTAAATTTATTTATTGAATCTTCTCAGCAAGTAGATATTATCATCCTAATTTTAAGGGATTGCTTACAAAAGTTGAATAACTTGTCCAAGATCATATAGGCAGTGAGAGGTAAAGATTCAATCCTGTGACTATCAATCTCCCAAGGCCATGTTCCTCCTAACACTATTTGCTGCCTTTTACCATTTCTTCATATTTGCACATAAAAAGAATTTATTTCAATTTAATATATGTAGCTTTGGCTTTGTTATCAAGCTGTACCCCATTTATAGCTGTTCCCTATTTTTAACTCTTGCCTTCAAGAAAGCTGCTACATGTCTTAAAGGTGAAATAGTGCACGCTAATTAAAGTATGCAGCACCAGGTAGCTTACTAAAAAATAATTAGCAAAATTCCTGCTTTAGGGTGCCCTTCACGCTAATGCAGAAAGCAGGTAATTGATGTTAGATGTTTCATTTGGGTAAGTGGGAGCAGCTCCTTTTTAAGCCCTTGGGTGTCTGCTGTGAAATGTATAGAAATCCAAACACGTGTTCATTTACTTTGTGGTGGCTCACTGTCTCCTTTAATAAAGAAAACAGTTGCTGAGTGATAATTAGGTGACATGCATTAGACTAAGTGTTTTACATATGGTATCTTCCTTAAGTTACATGTGGCCCAATGATGTAAGCACTGTCATTATCCCCATTTTACACGTAATCTAACCGGGCACAATGGGGAAAAGTAACTTGCCCAAGTTTCCAAGGTTATCTGTGGAATGTGTCAAGGGTACTGGGATACAAAGGTAGGCAATCTGCTTTCTTAACTATAATCACTGTTATATAAGCCGTTCTTTCCCCTATTACTCCGAATCAAAGCAAAGTATTTTACTTCAAATAAGCAAACTGCTTTCCTTTAAAACAGAAGTGTAACCAAAATCCAAATTCCTAGATTGCTAATGCAATTAACTCTTGAGCAACACAAGTTTGAACTACATGGGCCTACTAATACATGGCATTTGTTCAATAAATATTGTATTTTCTCTTCATTAACATTTTCTTAATAACTTTCTTTTCTCTAGCTTTACTGTAATAGTACAGTATACAATACATATAACATAAAATGTGTTAATTCACTCTATTATCCATAAGGTCTCTGGTCAATAGTAGGCATTCCGTAGTTAAGTTTTGGGGAAGTCAAAAATCATACACGTATTTTTGATTGTGCAGGAGGTTGGCACCCCTAACCCCTGCACAGTTCAAGGTTAAACTGTAATTCTTCCTTGATGCTTTAGCTGGAGTATACCTTTTCTCTTTCCTTTAGTTGTGCAAATATATGCAAGCAAAGGCTGTGAATATTGTAATTTATGTAGAGATGGAGTTAGAAATCAGTTCGGGGTTTGGGGCCTGGGTATGTCACCAAAGGAAAGCAACTGCAATAATTGTACATATTCTGTGTATATTTTACCTGTACTGTATATCTCCTTCATTAGATTTGTCATTTGTTCTATAAAAACACAAAGAATAAGGAGCCATTAAAAAGTTAAATTAAAATTTTAGCCTTATGATATATTGATGTGCATACATATCTATTTTTGCATATTCTCTATTGTCATAAAAGACCTATTACAAGAAGTGTTTAAATAATTATTCAAATATAACATTACTATTGAATTAATTGCCCATTATTAAGATTATTGCCATTTTTAAGAATTACATTGCTAAATGAAGCAATGAGAACTGATATTTTATTTTCTATTTCAGTTCCAAAAATTGATTTTTGCTAATCAGATTATAGAAAGCAAACTACATAGCTAGTCAAGCTTTATGTTTGACAATATACAATATTCGGTGTTTCTCAAGGAATTTTGCTCCCCAAAAGACATTGCAGATTATTACATGTCAGCACTGAAGTAGGTGAAAATTTCTCAGTTTTATAGACTGAAGTATCGGATATTCCAAGAACAAAGAACTGTAAGCCTTGGACCAGTACAGAATTTAGGAAATCATACCTTCTATCTATCTATTAAGAAAGCCATTATTTCTTAGTGCTTCAAGAGAAGAGCAGAAAAAAAGAGAGTTACTATTTCACTGAAATCAAAGGTATTGCTGGCATTAAACTCAATAAAACATGTTTTCTCTATTCCTTACAGTTACCTGGCTAGGTAGTTATTGTTATTATCATTCCTACAACTAAGGAAACAAATTCAGACAAGGAATGTAATGTGTACACTATCAAACAGCTGGTAAGTGGCTGAGTTGGGAATCAAACACAGGTGTGCTGGTTCAAAAGATCCTGTTTTCTTCATTCCTTTAACCCCACCAAGTGCAAATGGTTTAAGTGAATATATTTTAACAAAGGATTGAGCTTCCTGATTAGTTTACCCTTTGGCATAGGTGTCTTGATAATGTTTCAGATCATAGTGAGGAACCTCACCTGGTGTTACAGGAACTATGGTGAACTGTAGAGGAAAATGTATGAAAATACAGAATATGCATTAGAAACAAATATACAAATAATAGTTTCATGTATATTAATGGAGTTAGTGAGTTGAAAGGAGAGGGAGAACCACTCAGCATGACAAAATGGTAATCTTAATTCTAGAAGAGGTAATTATTTGTTGGGAGATTTCAGTAAATTCCCCATTACTCTATCCTTCAAATAGCTTATTTGTAGAAAGAAACATTATGCTTTTTAGGTAACAGCTTCTCTTTTGCTGCAGAAATGGCTGACAAGATTGATTTCACCTCTGAAAGAGACAGGTAGTAGGTGTCTGGTGGGCAGAGGTACATCCCTACCCCTTTCGCTACTCCAGGAACAGAGCACGCATTAAATAATGTCATCCAGATTTGTCCCCATGATCCCAATAGAGGGACAAAAGGAACACTGCTATAATAAATACCCCAACAACTAAAATTGTCAGATTCCTGGGAGGTTTCTGTCATAAATCAACAAACTCCTACAGCTGTACTTGGAAGTCAGTCCTCTTTTCAATTGTGCTTTCTGCCCACTCTCCACCACACCCTCAGTCTTCTTCATTTTACTATTGTAAAGAATATGACTAACAAATATGTCAACATAATAAACAGTTTTTATTTTTCACATGGCATATTCAGCATACCTGGGTTTGAACCCTAGCTCTACCATTGCTTGACTGTCATCTAACCTTCTCTGGCCTTGGAGTCCTCATTGGCTTGGCATTTTTTATGTCTTTGATGGTCCAGGTTCAGGACAACTTGGTTTAAGATGAAGGTTTATGGAAGGCATAGCTAATAAACTGAGTTCTGCATTAATGCTCTGCTAAATGTCTTTGTTACAGGAATGAGTTCAAATCAGACTTATGTGGAAAGAATTATCCCCATTGATTTAGGATAAACTGTCTCCCACCAAAATGAACACTAACCTCCAGGAACTCAGAATGAAACTGTATTTGGAGACAGGTCTTTAAACAAATAATTAGGCTAAAATGGGATAGTTAGGATAGTCTCTAATCCATATGACTGGTGATTGTCCTTCTAAAAAATGATTAGGACACAGATAGGGAGAGAAATCAGATACATGCACATGCAGAGATACAAGCGTGTGATCTCACAACCAGAAAAAAGGCCAGCATCTGAAAGCCTAGGAGGAATGCCTCAGAAGAAACAAAACCCGCCAATAACTTGATCCCAGATTTATAGCCTCCAGGACCATGAGCAGATACATTTCTGCTTAAGTCATTCAGTCAGTGATTCTTTGTTATAGTAGCCCTAGCAAAAAAAAAAAAAAAAAAAAAAAAAAAAAAGTACTCATTATAGCAATCATCAACCTTCTTGAATAGGATGAACCATTCTCATGATGAATTTCATGCTATAGCAGAGAATGCATATGCTTTAAACAATTTCACCCTCAAAATTAGTGGCTGATTCTTTAGGCTATAAACAAACACTCTGATATGTGCTACATTCAGATGTTTAAACATGTTTTATCACTTCAAGTAAATAGGTTTGAATCAGGTTTTCAAGTCTGGATTTTAATATTAGCTAATACTAGTAGATGCTCAGAATACTTAAAGGGCATGAGAGAAGGAAAAACTAAAATTTATAGGTTTATTGCATTTTATTTGTTTAAACTAAACTTCTAAATTTAATAATGTGGTTAAGAAAAATATAGCAACTTGTCATCACAGGTATTGGTTTTTAATGGTTTGAAGCAATAAAGTTCTGCACAAGATGATAGCAACATGCTTTTCTTTAAGAATACCAATAAATGTTCAAAGATGTGAGACTCCTATAAAAACTCTTCAGACCTTACTGATGAAAAGGGGATTCTTCTGGGGGTGGAGGGAATGCACATGCCTAGACTATCATTGCATTCCAACTTGTTAACGTAGAAAAAAAACAACATGAGCATTCACAGCCTGAGAAAGCCTAGATCCACATACTGGCAATCTGGACAATCCATGTTATAGTGCAGCTCTAATTCTAAGGGATTAAACCCAACTGCACAGTCATGGATCAATTTTTCTCATTCCTATAGCATTCCAGCAAAGGTATACAGTGTGTATCAGGTCCTATTTCACACATAAGAAAACGGAGGCATAATGGATTTGCTGAAGCACAGGATCTGTTAAGTGGTTGGTTAGTGGTGCCATCAAGATGAGAACCCAAGGATTGTTTTACATTAGCCAAGTATTCCTTCTCTCCAAGAGACAGTGTTATGACACATATGCTTCTTCAAAACACAACCCCTTTCTATCTGACCATGCTATGGTTATTTGCGGGGGTGGTGGGGGCAGGGGAATCGAAGTCAATAATATAAATTCTTGAGAATTTAACAACCCATCTTTCTCTCTCTTCCCTCAAGTCTCTTCAGTAACAGAGAGAAACTTTAAATTGTATACTTTTTAATAATGAATCTGCCTGAAGAAAGGATCTCCTAGAAATAATGAAAAGTTTATGGAACTTTTCCTCTTTTGATCTTTAGAAAGAACACAAGGTTAAGTCACTAAGAAAAAAGTGCTATGAAACAGGTCCCCTGGGCTGTGTATCCCTGTCCCTGAGCTATTTTTAATAAAGCATATAAACAGTGGGCTTCTTTAGTCTTTGAAGGCCTGGACTCTTGACTTTTGACATTTAAGCATCTTTATGTGTGTGAAGAGAGCTAATTGAAAAAGTGGGTGGGACTGCTAGGAACAGAGATGGAGCAGCTATATTTTAACCAAACATCCTAATATGTTCCATGGCAGCTGTTAATTTATTTTCTACTAAGGACAGAGAGCCTTCTGCTTGATACTAATGGGGGAAAATAATGAAGAAATCTTAAGGCAGAGTGAGAAAAATAGGCTGTCTTTGACAAGGTGATTTTCAGTGTGTAATTAGCAACTTGGGAAGAATAGCTAGTTATTTAAAATACTAATCTTACTTTAAAAAAAAAAACAAAACTGCCTTTCACTGGTATTTGCCCTTTCTGTCCCATCCTGTAAGTAGACTATACATTTTATAGAAAACTAATTAATTAAAAGAGTATTGGTGTATACTGGCTACAACTCTAGAAGACTTGGCATGGTCTTTGGTTTTAAATGTTTGGTTTCAGAAGCAAATACAGTGTCCACTTCTGACAATCATCTCATTATTTTAGCTTCCTGGGGTTAGAAAGCCAATCTCCACCCCCATGTATAGTGCAATATCCTCATGTGCTACACATTTTGCCTTTCTAGAACTTCCCAAAATACATACTATCTGGCCAGCAAATTATTGCTTTTTAATTACACCAGATGACACACACACAGACTGGCTTTTCATGAAGCAAAGGATAAGCGTTTGAGCATTACATCCATTCATGATAAACAAGTTATTCACAACGATCTGGAATTAGCTAGCAATTTTTTTAAACAGCTTCGCAATAAATGCCTTTTTTTTTTTTTTTTTAAATTGACGATAATAGACTCTGGCTATCACTAGGAATAAACAAACAAACAAAAAACACTACTTTTATTTCCTTCACCTTAAAGAATGTTCAAAGAACTCATTTCCCCTCAGTAGTCCTTTCCTCTGGCTAAAGTCCCCCCAACCCCTGCTCAAAAAAATATCTCCTAGTATTTTCAACATTTGTAGCTCTAGCCATCCTCTATGGCTAAAATATATATAATAACTGCTCTCGAAGATTTTTACAACCTACTAGTTTATAAAGCCAAAAAAAGAGGTAATAAATGGGTATCATAGTGGGCCTTAATAAATGCAACTTGAGTGACATAAAATGTAAGGCAGTGGGAGTTCAAAGATAGTGATACTTCCTACTGTTAGACAGGGATTTCTTTGTAAAAGAATGGCATTAATCTAGATCTTAAAAGTATATTTAGAAAAAGAGAAGGTGTTCTAGCCCCTAAGCATTCCATTTCTCATGTCTACTGCACACCTATTTTCTTCCCCATCTCAGTAGCCAGCTCACACCCTCAGGGGCACCACTGTTTCTAGACTTCTCAAGGGGCACTGCAAAATTGTTTCAGTCAGGTACTATCTCATGTCACTGCTGTCAATTCCTTTAACTAATATCCACTTCTGAATGAAATTACTAAGACCATTGAATCAAATCTATTCCTTGTTACTTCCTACAACCACACTCATTTCTCCCATAAAGAACCATTTATTAGAGTCTACATATAGCTGTAAAAATGTCAAAATATAACAACATGAGAAATGACTAACTTAGTCACACCTAGCACCTATATCTGACTTATCACTTTGAAAGTGGGCAGTAGTTCTGCTTTCTATTCTGTATCCTTATCCCTGAAGCCTCTGGCTTAATTCCCCCCACTAATGATAGCTCCTTCAGGCAGTGCTCCCAAGGAAAATGAGGGATCAGGCTCTCTTTCTTGGGGTAATATAGCAGATGTTGTCATGAGGAGATAAACATGTAACTTAATAGAATTACTCAGGTGATCTTGATATTCTTATGCTCCTCATCCTTAAATATCCACCAGTGAAAATCATCACTCTACCATATATATTTCTTCTTGAAATCAAGCTCAATGAGTACCATGCTAATTTCCCTAATAACCTATAATTGATCTGTTACCCCAAAATTTATCTAAATAATTTTAAATTTATCTATATTTCACAATTCTAGTGTTCAAATGTCCTTTAAAACTTAATGATTAGGTAGCACAGTACTGATCACACATAATCATGCAACTATTTTTCATCTCTTTACCTGGGTATCCCTCCACTTACACTCTGAACATCTCGAGGTTAAGGACTGTTTGTGGGGTATTTTTGGCTTTCTTTCTTTCTTTCTTTCTTTTTTTTGCTTTTGCATTTCTAGTACCTGAGATAGGTCTAGAACTTTACATTATATAGGACCACATTATGTAATCATTTTTGCCAATTAAACATGGCCAGATCTTAGCAAGTTCATGAGATTCAACCTAATCACTAGAAGCAATAACAGATGAATTGGAGACTAAAAGATGAGCCAAACATTCTTTAGGGTTTCAATGAAAGGGGATGAAAGGAGAAGAAAAGAAAACTCTTATTTACTGAGAGTTTGATGGAATAGGTTTGTGTTGGGACCGAGGCACCTCCATTATAGCTAGTATCACAGATGATCTTATGCAGATGATACATGGACCACATTGTGACAAACGCTGCCTTTTGGGACACAAATGGAGTAGAATGTGCTTCTCTGGTCAATCAGGAGGAGACAAGAGACAAACCTGGCTCTCAACTCCTCTTTTGCATATAGATTATCCTTGTCCCACCCAGAATCAGCTGTGGCATGAGACTCAGAGAGCCCCGGACAGTTTGTATGGCTGCCCTCATCTGGCCTTATGCTATTATGCTGTTTTCAAAGGTATTTTGTCCTTTGAAAAGTCCCTAGCAGCTTTGTGATTGTCACTCAGCCATGCCTCCCCCATTTCATCCCAACCTGCACTGAGCATGCACAGGGTGGAATAATTTGGCTCCTGAATCTCGAGTGAGCTCATTTAGGAAAAAGGGTTCTCTAAAGTGCTCCAAGACAAAAGCACCCGGAGATCACAGTGGTTTTTGTTCAGGTGACCTCAAAGTTTGAAAACCCAGGGGACTTTTCGATAGATTTCACCATGCTGTGATTAATTAGTACCCACAACTGACAGGCTAGGGGAAGGTCATCAGGTGCTTCCCAAAGGACAGTGCACCATCTCATGTCAGAACCATGAGAGACAGGTGAGAAAATGATCTCCAAAATGAGATGGGCGGCACTGACCCTGTAAAGTGGGCTACTGGTTCATCAGATTTAAACTCCCATGTTTCCATCTTCTGAGGTAGAATAAAGGTGAGTGTTTATTCAGTGAAAATCAAGGGACTCAGATCCTCCAAGGCAACAAATGACAGATGTGTGGACATGCTGTGTTAATGAGTGCACTCACTACTTTTAACTAGGTACTACTCACAAGGGACAACATATTAAACTTAACATGTTATGTGATCAAACACACCATGCAGTGTGCTGTAGTATCAATATACTACTCATTATATATATTTTCCTGGGTCTAGACTTTATGGCTAGTCTGTAGAATACTAAAAATGTTAATGTTTGATTTAAATAGATAAATGAGTGAAAGAAAAATTTTATTGACATAAAATGACAAATAGGATAAACCTGCAAAAGAAATCACATGAGAAAAGGGAAAAAAAGAGAGAAAAGAAAAGAACACCCTCTGTGCCACCCATGCTCAGAGTATAGGAATGTTGCAAAAACCAACAGTGTAAGAATAATATAAGGGAGAAAATATAATAAATTCCTTCCTTTAGGAAAGTGTTATTTTTAAAAATGGGGATGAGATCGCCCATCCATTCATCCAGGAAATGTTGCCTGAATGACAACCATGTCCCACTACTGTCACAAATAGGATGTGATCATATGCAAAAGTCATACAAAGTCCCTGTGCTCACAAACCTTAAATTCTACTGAGGGAGACAGACCAAAATATATGAATGTATAATCTGATTCACGTAGTCAGGAGCAGGGGTGACAACATTTCACAAATTTGGAGGGGAGAGTACTTAATTTGTAGATTTGGACATAGTGTAAATACTCCCACCCTGGACTATTCAAACTACCAATGTGATGTCACAATCAATGTGATAATGTGATGTGTACAACTGGCTCTATAGAGCAGTGCAAGCCAGATCCAACACAGGCCTGGATATGAGATAAAGAAGCAAAGTGTGTTAAGGAACCAGATACTGCAGGGAATGGTGGATCTTTTAGGCAGATGGTCAGAATAAACCTTTGGCTAATGACATTTGAGCAGAGGCTTGAATGAAAAGAAGCCATAAGATCACGAAGTAAGAGTTAGAGGTAGTTGGGGAGAAACAATGAACGAAAAGGCCCTGATGCAAGAAATATCTTTTATGTCTAAGGAACAGAAAGGCCACTGAAAGGAGAGGTAGGCAAGGGCTAAGTCACAGCTTTGATGTTACTGCAAGAAATATAAATTGTATCAACATATGCACAAAACAGGGGAGTCGATGCAGAGTTGTGAACTGGGCAGTGAAATGGCCTGATTTATCCTTTTAAAGAATCAACTGGCTGCTGTGCAAAGGAAACTCTGCCCTGCAGCAAAAGTGCCCCAAGGGAGATAACAGGACAGCCAATGAGTAGTGCAGTAACCTAGGTAAGAGGTAAAGTAGCTTGGAGTAGAGGGACAGCTGTGAAGGTGATAAGAAATGCTCAGTTTGGAATATAATTGGCAGGGAGACCCACCAGAAGTCTGTTACGCATTGGGTAAAATGGGGCAAGCGAGGGCTCAGAGGCACCCTCAAGAACTGCTATTAGTTAGGTTGAGCTGCTGTGTGAAAAATAGGCTGAGCTCCTCCGTGGCCCCATTACTTGCAATGCGGAACACTGAGGCAAGAGCAGGTGCAGAGGGAAAAGCAGGAGTTCAGTTTGGGTCATTTCAGGTATAGTTATTGACATTCAAGTGGGGATGTCAAGGAAAAAGTAGAAAAGGCAAAGTCTGCAGCTCGGGAGAGAGGTAGGAATGAAGATACAAACTGATGAACTTTGTGATTACACCATTGGACCATAGTTTCAGAACCACTGTCTCAGAGAATAATGCAACTCAGTGGTTAAGCCGCCCCTAAGAAGGAAGGATGCTCTTACAGACGGATATGTCCTCTGTTAAGCTCTCCATGTTCCTGATGCTACAGCTATTAAGGGGGTTACTCCACTCCCAGAAAGATCCTATTTGAATCTGTAGTCATTGCAACCTAAAAGACATTTCTTTCCTATCAGCTTAACTAGAGAACTGGCTGTTCTAATCTTCAGAACATGGAGCAATGTTTCTCAACCCCGACTACACATCATAATCACCAGAGAGCTCTGAAAAATAATAATGTCTGCTTGGGGCCCACCCCAAGCAATTCTGATGCTCTTGTGCAGTGACAGGTGGTATGGATTTAGTTTTAAAGAAGTTAGTTGGATAAGGGGCAGGAAAGGCATTGATGAACCAAAGAACTGCAGGCTTCAACAAAATTGAGGCCACTTGCCAAAGTCAACTGGAAAGATAGAAGGCTATGCTCTGGAGTAGGATAATTGCATTGTGATTTTGAAGGTGGTTCAGGATGCAACAGGGGAGTGAGTAGAGCAAAAGATCACTACTAGGGATAAAGGAAGTGAAGTAATGGAAAGCGGCCAGGGTATTAGGAAATCTCTGGGAAGTTTGCTCAGTTCAGGGTGTGGGGTGTGAGATTTGACTGTTTTTAGATTCTGCATATAATGGAGATCATGCAGTTTTGTCTTTCTGTGTCTGGTTCATTCCACTTAGCATTATGTCCTCCACATTCATCCATTTTGTCACAAATCACAGAATTTTCTGAAAATGTGCTAAGAGGGTAGGTCTTAAGTGTTCTCATATACACACACAAAAATAGCTATACAGTCCTGGCTGGTGGCACAGTGGATAAGGTGCCAGCCTGCGAACCCAGAGGCCACTGGTTCAATTCCCAGCCAGAGCACATAACCAGGTTGCATGCCACATCTCCAGCCAGGTCCATAGCTGGGGGCAAGTGAAAGGCAACCATACATTGATGTCTTTCCCTCTCTGCCTCTCTACCTTCTCCTCGCTCTGAAAATAATAAATAAAATCTTTTAAAAATAAATAAATATACATAATTTTTATTTGCCAATTATAACTCAATAAAGCTGAAAATTTAATTCTAAGTTTCTAAAAAGAGACTTTTAGAATATTACCATTTAGTAAGCATGGGGCTATTCTTATATAAACTTTTACTTGAATAATATTGTTTAGAAATTATTCCAACATTATGAATCTTTATCCATTTATTTTATCCAGCTATCTAACACAAAACACAAAAGCTACATTTCATTTTTTTTGAAAGGAGTAATTCTAGAAGCTAGATGGACAACATTACAGCAATACTATGCTAATATCATCACTTCCCATGTCCCCACACATACCCCACGATCACTGAAACCACCCCTAACCTGAACACTGCAATTTGTATGTTCTCAACCATGAGAAATACAGGCCCAAACATTGCTCACAGCAAAGGAACCCCTTTTTCCTCTTGACTCCTGCCCCCCACCCCCATGCTGTACAAAACAATGCAGACCACAATTTCCAGCTGATGGTTAATAAATGAAATTCAACATCCAGAGAAGGTGATTCATCTTATCAGGACTGTAACTTTCTACTCAATTGGGAAGGACTCACAAGAAATAAGAAGACCCATAACAAGAGCTAAAGTTTAGAAAATCCCCGAAGACATGTAAACAAATAAGGAAAAATAAATAAATACCAAAATATTTCTGGTGAGAAAAGTCTTCCAGTACTGATCTCTTCTCTCTTGTGCGGAATAATAAAAAATAAGCTCTCCTAAAAATAACCCTCGAGAACATTTTTTTTTTTTTCAAAGGCAATTTATTTTGAGCACAGGTCCTTCTCTACCCTTCATCTAAAAATGCCCTGTCAACTATTCCCTGCTCACTGCTTTCTTTCTATACACAAAAAGGGGAAGGTTATATTTTAATTATTCGTATGTAGTAAATTCAAACTTTGCAATCCCTATTCTGTGGCCTTTGCTTTGGATCATCTTGTTTCCCTAGAAAAAAAGAGGTGATAACATGATGAATGAATTTGTTTTTTCCAGGCCCTACTCTGACTAACCTAGGAATAGGGGAGTTTGCAGTAAACAAGGGTGCTTCCAATGCCCCCTGCCTTCTCTTTCTCTTGTGTGGGTCATCTTGGTAGGACATCTCAGAGAGTACAGAAAAATGAGATGTCCTGAGCAGCATTTCTATCTTAATTATCTTTTGAATCAGTTCACTTTTTTCCCAATTCCTCTATACCTTCTTGCCCTCAACTCTTGCATGGTAAACAGAACTAGCTTCCTCTCGGAATTCTGTTTCCAATGGGCCCATGCCTCTCAGGATATTAATCCTGTCCAAAATGCCCATGAAACAATTGGTCCACACAGTTAATATGACTCTTGCTCTTCTGTAACATTTGAGCCCGACCCACCTACCCCACCCCATGAGCTAACTGGGTTACTAAGGCAAGAAGGGTTATAATTAGCAGTATAGCCACAACACACTTATTGGACCAATAAAACGACAGCATTTCTATGAAATAATACTGTAAACTACAAATAGAAATAAGCATTACAGACATTTTTCTAAGGATGGACATTTCAGACAGGACCAAATATAAAAGGACCATTTGGTATGGACAAAATATATATATCGATGTTTTTGATGAGACAGAATTTCAGGGGCCTATGATGTGAACCAAGTATCTCCATGGACATTTTGAAAAGGACCAAATGTCCAGTTTCTGACCTGTTATCTCTTCTTAGTAACCAGAGTAAGCTTAATTATTTTTCAGTTTGAAATAATTTTAGACTCACAAGTTGCAGATTAGAACAGAGAATTCTCTGTAACTTTCATCTAGCTTTCCCAATAATAAATAATATGTTATATAAACTATAGAGGTAATGTAGGAGATAGATGATAATGCAATACTGTTAACTCAGAGTGATCCTTTATAAAAGCAAAACATAGACCCAGAGATGGAGAACAGATGACAGCTAGTGGGAGGGAGGTTAGGGGTGGAAAGATTGAGCAAAAAGGGAAAAAGGACTCATGAACATGGACAACTGTGTGGTGATCGCTGTTGGGGGGGGGGAAGGGGTATAGAGGATTAAACAGTAATTGGAAAAATACAATAAAGATTAAATTTAAAAATATTCAAACCTGATCATGCCAACTCTTCCTCCTTTGCAAAACCTACTAATGCCCTCCCATCAACACTCGCAATAGGACTAAAACCTAACAACCTTAAACTGGCCCAGAAATAATATGACCATCATTTTGTTTGGCCAAGACAGACCTGGTTCTCACATGTAGTGTCAACACTGTGCATTCAGCATTTAAACACACTCAAAAGTGTGGCAGTTTGGGTGATAAATTATGTTGTCACCCTATTCTGAGCTGCGTATGTCTGGCCCTGACTTGGAGACCTCTAGCTTTTGTTTTGCAGCTCCTAAGCCCCTGTGACACATACCATTTTTAATTTCCTGGGATGGGCTGCACAATGTTCTTCTTGCCATAGGGCCCTTGCATGTATTCTTGCTGTCTGAAAAATATCCCCTCCTCCTCTGCCTAGTGGCTCCTACTTGCGTCAGCTCAGCTAAAGCATCACTCCTGCCCCAGACTAGGTCACATTCCTGTATCAAATGGCTTCACCACACCCTGGACCTCTCCTTTGAACTGCTTATCACAGTTGTAATTTTATATTTGTTTCTATAAATAAAGAATGAGCTGTAAGAAGGTTGGGCCATATTTCTCTTTGTACAGCATCCTATCAACAGAGCTAGCATGGAACCTGCTACACAGGAGACAGTTACTTCATAGCTATGGACTGAATGGATAACAGCTTAGCTGACAGGTTCATGAGCAACAAAAGCGAAGTGGTTAATGGCTTCAGGAAAATGCAAAAGCTAAAATCACCACGTAACCTTTGTCATTGCTACTCATGTGGCTCAATTTGTCAAAAATTTGTTAAAAAACCAGCTTTGGAGAGGGACAGGCCCAGGTTTAGAACTGTGGCAACTTATACCACTAATTTAACTTCTTTGACCTTTCATTTCTTTTCATCTATAAACAGTAGCAATATATAATTAATATTTACAGTAAAAATAATAAATTCATCTACCCTATAATAATTATAAAATTATAGAATACTAACATAATAATTAAATTTATATAATAATGAATAAAGTGGTCTATATAATTCTTGTGAGGACTGAATAAGAAATATACAATGCTTAATATCAGGCATTATTAGGTAAAGGCTACCTCTTAGTATTTGGCTAGAGTTACTTAAAATGTATCATTTTCTCTGGGTCTAAGAGGATTTCCTTGTTTAATAAAAGTCATATACTGATGATTCACCCAGCATTGCCTCCCTGTCACCTGATCTTCCTCTATGTCCCCAACCTCTCAAATATGCAATATGATCCCTGGCTGTGACCCAGGCCACATTCGGGTGATTTCTTTGACTCTCCCTTCTCTCTACTACACATCACATCCTTTGGGAAAGCTGGTCTAGTTTCACTTCAAAATATCTTCAGAATCTTACTGCTTCCCACCACGTCCACACCCACCACTCTGACCCACCTGGATTACTGCATCAGCCTCCGCACAGGTCTCCGGACTTCTGCCCTGTGCTTTACTTAGAGCAGTTCGGATGACGCTGTTCAAATGTAAGTCAAGTCAAGCCCAGTCAAGGCTTCACGTGCTGATGGGAAACATGCAGCATGGGGACAGCACCTGCAGCCTGCCTCCTGCCTTGAACTCATCTCCCTGTTTCACACCTTCCCTCAGAGCAGAGTGTTCCCCACCACCCTACTTAAAGCCACAACCTCAACACCCTGTATCTTGTCTCAGCTTCTGTTTACCCACAGCACTCATCACCTTCTATCCATTTTGCTTATTTTCTTTATAATCTGTCTTCCTTGCTTCCCCATGAGAATGGAAGCTCCATGAGGGTAGGAGTTTTTGTTTGGCCCCTTATGTGTCCCTAGTATCTAACACTGTGCCTGATAAGCATGTATTTAGTACTTAATAAACCTACCCTGAAAGAATACCCTGATGAATGAATGGATAAAGGAATGGATGAGGCACCATTGCTCCCAGGCCAAGAGCTACTAAGACACAATTTGTCCTAAATTATGAGTTACAAACTATAGTGCTGAAGCTACGTCAAGAATACGTTGACCCTGGCCTCCTGGGCGTGCAGACGGAGGAGCAGGCGTATACACTTAGGAGGATTTCAAAATTACCTAAAAATACAGGTAGTTCTCACTGCCAGCCTTGATCTGCGTTGGTCGGGTGGTTCAGTCAGTTGGAGCTCCTCCCGCGTCCCCCACCCCCAAATAAAAGATAGTAATTTCATGCACAGATCCAGGAAGTAAACAAAGTGCACCTCTACACCTCAGAAGATCACACCACTAAGACCAATCTAAGAAGCAGAAACAAACAAAAGCCACCTAAAATGGGGGGACAAAGGAGAAACCCTCAGCAAATGGAAAGGAGGAATCCCCAAGAAGAGTGCAAAATGAAATAGAGGCAAGCACCCTATCAGACAGGGAATTCAAAATAATAATAGAGAAACTTAATGAGCTCATTAGGCTCAAAGAAAACTACAAACAACTCCAGATAAGGTACAAGGAACTTTCTGAGAACTACGCAAGCATTATAAAGGACAAAAAAAAAAACATTAGTAAGAACCAGGAGGAAATGAAGAATGCAATCAAAAGCAGGCAAGGGAAAGCAGAGGATCGGATTATCAAGCTGGAGGTCAATGTAGAAAAAAATTCCCAGGCAATACAACAAAATGAAAAAAAGACTAAAAATGACTGAAGAGGTTTTATGAGACCTGCAGGACAACATGAAATGTAATAACATCCGTATCATAGGGATACCAGAAGGAGAACAGGAGGAGCAAGGGATGGAAAACCTGTTTGAAACAGTAATGACAGAAAACTTCCCTAACTTGAGGAGAAAAAAAGGCATGCAAGTTCAGGAAACACAGAGGGTCCCAAGGAAGATGAACCCAAACAGGCCCACTCCAAGACATATCATAATGAAAATGGCAAATTTCAAAGACAAGGAGAGAATCCTAAAAGCAGCAAGAGAGAAACAGCTAATAACATACAAAGGGGCTCCTATAAGGTTATCAGCTGATTTCTCAACAGTAACACAACAAGCTAGAAGGGAATGGCAAAAAATATTTCAAGCAATGAAAAACAAAGGCCTGCAACCAAGAATACTCTACCCAGCAAGGCTGTCATTCAAAATGGAAGGTGAAATAAGGAGTTTCCCAGACAGAAGAAGTCTAAAAGAATACATCTCCACCAAACCAGCATTGCAAGAGATGCTAAAGGGTCTGCTTGAAGAAGATGAAGAAACAGACAGATAGGAACACAGGTACAAAGGAAAAAATAGATAATGAATAAGTACCTACCAATAATAATCTTAAAGGTCAATGTATTAAATGTACCAATCAAAGTTGGATAAGAACCAATTTTAACTTATGAATGCTTTAAAATGATCTTGTTATAAATAGATTTTACTAAATAAGGTATAATTTTGTATATTGTACCTGCATTACTGCAAATTAAGTTTTCTTAGATTAGAATTATTTCACAATATGGGAAAATCATGTTCTGATAACTCAGAAAAATCTAATGCAGTTAAGGAAGAAGAAAAAAGTAAATGCGGATGTATATTACATAGAAGACATGCTATCTTTCTTATTCACTGTTACAAAATATGTGTTTATTTGTGGGTGTGTAATATATAGATTTTGTTAGCAATTTATGTTTTAAAGAGCAACCAAGTGGTCATGGGTGTGTTATGAAATCAGTCAATCTTTAGGTTAGAAAAGATTCTGAGAATGAAGACCAATTTGGGTGGAAGTTGCAAACTACTAAACTATATGATTTGTGTACATAGACAATATATATTTTCATATTAGCATGTAAATTAGATGATATTCCTTTCAAATAGATTGTGGAAATACACATTTCCAGTTATGAAGGCCCCCAAACTGGGGATGTTTGGGAAAAGGAATGAATGCTATAGTAAACTTTATTATTGAAATGTGAACATACCTAATCTCTACCTCAACAGACTCTTAAATAGTTCAGGGGTTAGTTTAGGACCACACAGAAAGTCAACCACAAGTTCAAAA